>MU228436.1:1363836-1378879 GCA_018584345.1 Thuja plicata
TCCTATTCTTATTATTTGTTTTGTAAAATGTATTTCTTGCAAATAATGTTGATGTGTCGGCATCTTGAATTGTGTGTAAGGAGATCATGGCTAAAACGGTTATGATGGATTCCTATGACACGTAAGATCTATGTCAGGAAGATTCAATGATAGGTGAAGACATGTGGCAACTGATAAATTAGAGTATTGTACACTCTTCCCCTATTTTCTTAGAGAATGGTAAAACCCTACTACGGTTATCTTTGGGAGTAGCCCTAAAAAGTGAAGCGCATGATATAAGCATTTTTTAGGGTTGTGAAGAGAAGTGATGTGAGTGTATTGTTGGAAAATTTTATGCTGTCGTGATTTTGTCTTCAAGGGTTTTAAAATATTCTGAAAGAACTTGCATTGCAAGTGTATTGTAAGCTGTAATAGTTTTGATCAATACATTGTGCAGGTTTTGGAGTGCTGGGGTTTTTTCCGAAAGGTTTCCCCAGGGTATATCATTGTGTCATTCTCTATTTTTCTATATGCATGGTATGTGGTTGCAATATCTTTGTTAAAGTAGTTAACGAATCTGTAATTGTAAGGATTTAAAATAATTTTCACAATACTTTCCTATAGAGATTAGCGTAGGAAGCTATTTTTGCACCCGAGTTTCCTTACAGTTAGCACTCACCAAAGGGTTGGGTGGAAGATTCACAATCTGTGGTGGAGTCAATGTCATAAGGGGACCCTTGTTTGATTGAATCTGGGTGTTGTAGGGAGTCTTGGGTTTGTTAAAGGCATTAGATTCAAACTCTAGGATGGAGTGATTGAAAATACCCTGTAAGCCAGGTTCTTCCCTTTCTTCTTCACCATCACCGAAAAAGACGGTCCCACATGCAAAAGCAGAAAAATGTGGTTTGGCTGAGGATTCCAGAGGAGGAGAGTGAGTGTTTTTTTTCCTATTGGATTGGGATATCAAGATGATATTCTCCAGCATGGCACATATTACCTCAGAATGTGAACCAGTGTCATGCAAGTGACACTAGGATGTCAGGGGGTGGAATTCGATAAGTTGCACGGAATGACTAGGTCCCCAACTCCTTGGGTGTTAAGTTGACTGGGGGGATGCCCCCATTGTTCAGCGTGTTATTCCATTGTTGGTTGGGCTGAGCATTATTTTTTCCACTATTATTATAGTGATTCTAGGGTCTAGAATTATTGGAACTTCTTTCTCCCAAAAAGATATTCCCCCTTTAGGAGGGGTTGGTCCCGTTGGACGTGGGGGGTCCCATTTTCAGCTATCCAATGTTAGTGGTGAGTGACAAAACTAGTCGCTAGAGGGATTTGACCTCAATGGACAGCTGGGTAGTAGTGTCACAATGTAGAGAATGTGGTGGTGGGGCAGGTCTAGAGGAACTTGCCACTACTGGAGGTAAGCCTCCAGATGCTAGCGTCTAGAAGAAAGGTACTCCAGACGGCGAGGGCATTATGGTTTGCTGTTGTGCCCAAGGAACATATTCTGGGTTTGGAGGATTTTGATGGGGAGTTGGATAAATGTATCAAGGAGCCAGATTCATTGTAGGGGCACCTAGTACTGGGTTAGGCTCATATCCTCCTGGGTAATTTGTTCCCCAAGGTAGTGTGTTATAAGGTAAGCCCTGACCAATACCGCCAAGAGCTTTACTCAAGTTTCAGGACATCAGTAGCGACAAACTTTAGCTGAGGGAAAGATTGTAAACTTTAGCCAGGTTATCTCTATCATTGGCAGCGGCGGTTCTCCAAAGAAGGGTAGCAAAAAATGGGTCCAAGGTGTTAAGGTACATTTGGATAGTCACATCAGTAGATAGGATGAAGGGTCCCATACACCACTTCATGGATCTCTAGAATCGATGGTTAAAGTTCACTAGGGGTTCATTGGGCTCTTTCTGGATAGAAATAAACTGACTATGAGACCAAGTCGGGTCCACATAGACCTGGAACATAGTCAGAAAGGCGGCCTCCATGTCTTGAAAACTATTGATGGAGTGGGAAGGTAATTTGAAGTACCATTTCAACTCACTTTCTCTAAGAGATAGTTGGAACATTTTGTTGACCACATCCTCATGCTAGATGCGGTATCAATTCATAGCATCTATATATGCCTGTAGATGTTCTTCAACAGTTCGAGGGCCTAGATGTTCATACTTGGGACAAATATTCTCTAGATGCGGAGGAAGTTCATTGAGAGTTTTGGGGAACTGTCCCATGGGAGACCCGGTGTTATAGAAGTAGGAAGCCATTGGGATGTTAAGGTTGATGGTGAGATTGGTCACTGGGATGGGTTGGCTAACCTAAATGTTCTAGGGGGCTAGGAACCCTCTAGTAATGGGATGGAAAGGATGCTTCTTTTGGTAGGTCTTCTTCACTTGGATGGGAGGTCTGAGATCTACAAACTCTCTTCGGTAAGGGGTTGAATGCAATATTATTTTGAATTGCATGGGTGAAAATGACCCTAATATATGGAAAGTTTGACTTATGAAGCTACTACTTGGGGAGCCCTAAGGATGTGTGGTTTCAAATTTTTCAGGGGAGGACAAGCTCATGCCCTCCTTCTAGTGCCAGTTTCTATTAACATGAATTTTTTATGGCCTCGCCAATGGTAGATGACTTTTCACTAAATACTAGAGTATCGACCAACTTCGCCTGAAGAGGTATGTTGGAGAGCTAGCTCCCCTGGCCTCCAAGAACCTGGTTATCAAGTCACAACGGTGCAGGCTTAGCTTAGTTGGACAAGTGACTATTTGTTTTGAGGAGATAGCTAGTTTTGACTTGTAGACCTCTGAAACTTTGGGGATATTGGGTTTCCTGCAAGCATTATTTATATGCGACACATAAATAGCAAAATATAGGACAAAGTTAGTGTAGATCTCTAACTATATCCATGAAATATATTCTCTTAACATCAACAAAGTTCCAGATAAAATAAAAAATGGATACTAGATATACATGCAACCTTTAATTAGACATATATCAGGAGCAAAGCAAAGTATTTCATTGAATCATTATAGAACTGGAACAAAGGACATAAGAAAGCATACAACATGAGAAGTGTTTCGCTAACTCCGGCATAAAAAAAAAGAGTTTAGAGATAAATAGTGTTCCTTATTCTTTCATTAAATTCAAATAATGCATCACTGGGAATTACACTAGTGGCTCCAAGGGAGAATTAATCTATTATGAACTTCTTAAAAACAAGACTTGTAAAAGACCCAAAAATTGTATTACCAGCAGACAACTAAATCTTCAATTTTGTCGACCCTTCAACTGGCATCAAACTTTGTATTTATAGAAAACTCTAGCTACCTAAGGGACTAACCCCACGCTAGCTATTTACATTATATTACAATATTTACAGCTGGTGCTACCTGTGATGTCAAAGTTTCCTAATATAATACAATCATTTGAGAATAGAAGAGAAGAAAGAAAGGAAAAAAGCCCTGGGAAAACTGCCATTGGAAAGAGTGTCCTTGTACTTGCAAACATGATGGATCTTCCTTAAGTGACCTGGTCCATACACCCTCTTTAATTTTATTCTATACTTTCATGACTTGGGCAAGTAGAGGTACGCTAGATAGTAAATGCTAGAACAACACCTCGAGAACTAGGAGGCGTCTGCAGTGAACCAATGGATCAATAGTGACTAGTCACACAAAGAGGGATAGGCATAGACCTAGAAAAATGCTTTAGATAGTGATGGGTCAGCTCAAGAGAGCTATCAACACTCATAACTATAAATAATACAAAATTGGGAACCCAGGGTCCGAGATTCTGGAGCTTCTGCTCAAAGATTAAAGAATGAGACTATATGCAAGTTCTGTTGAAGGATCCCCAGAGTTTGGGATATCTTACTGGCCTTTGAATTTTTCATATGCCTCCAGTATATGGAGGATTCCATCTTCCTCTATATCCTTCAAGCAATCATGATGGTCCACAGATCCCTCAAAATGGATGCTGACATCTTCAGCCTTATCTTTTAACTCCGCAACCAACTTGGCTACATCGTGGAATTTGAGAAACACTTGGGAGATTTCCACCATGGTGGCTCCATTAGTGTTTCCCCCAGGTCAAAAATGAGCCTCGACCACTTCATTGAACTTACCAATTATGAAATCAATGGGAGTATAAGTCTCAAGGATAAGAGGATCAACTGATGTAATTTCTTGGATGAGGGCATCATATCGGTCCAAAGGAGTCCGAACCGCCTGCAGTTGTTCTTCCAACACTCATACCAGTTGCTTGCCAGTTTTAAATTTGAATGCAAGTCTAGAGTATTGAGTCTGGAGGAACCCATATGACTCATGCCCTAGGATGCCTGTGTTTATTAACTCATCTTCCCCAAGATTTAGAATCTTCGATGAGGTATCCTTCCAATCTTCATATTTCTTGACCTCTCCCTTCCACTGGGGAATGGTGACCTCTATATACTTTGCTAAATCATTTACCCAGAAAAATTATGGGAGAGACTTAGACATGAAACTTCTTATTACCACCACCTGATGAGTGATCCACTCATCTATCGCTAACACCTTCTTCTTCATGATTTTTAGAGTATCAAGATCACTTTGTGGTAGTGTTTTCCCAGGGACTGAGGATCTAGGTATTTCAAAAGTGAGAAGAAAACTAATTATGTCAGGAGTCTTGAAAGATTGGCATTGGCTTCTTTCAACCCGTGAATCTTATGAGAGTGGTTTTTCATATTGGGCCTGAATAGCCTGACCCACTTCATTGAGGAGGTCTTGTTCCCCCTGCTGAGTTCTTTTTCCCAGAGACACCTTTGTGATTACATATTCTTTGGCAGCTACCTCAGAATCTTATTTTCCTACTCGAGGGGCAATGACTGTCGCCATAATTTTTCCATACGGGGCCCTTCTAGTGCTCTGAAGGGTACGAGCCTTCTTAGGCTTTTTAAGAATCTGGCCCTCGACCAACATCTCGGCTAGAGATAGTGAATTCATAATAGTTGTTGGGGATTGTCTTTTCTGGGCTTCCACTAACCACTACGGTGGGGTAGGTGGACCGCCTTTCATCATCCCCAGGCTTGAAGTTTCCCCGGGGTTCAATTCAAGTCCCCCCTTAGGTGTATTATCTGTTGTATCAATGGGGTCCTTGCTTATGTGTTCTTTATCTCCCTCCCCGTCACCCTCCCAAATGGTGTATTCAAGTGGACTAGGTGGTGGAGAAGGTAGAGAAAGCTCATTGAGATCTACCTGCTAAAAAATGGCCACAACTTTTTTCAGCTGCTATATCTGGTGGTGTTAGCAAACTCTGATTACCGGTTAAGCCCAAGAGTGTTGTGTCACAGGTTATGGCTGCTCTCGAAGGTCCAGTTCCCTCTTCAACCGGTGCTTGTTCTACCACTGGGTTGTGCCCTTTTTCTTGTGGCACTTCCTTTTCACCTATGACTTTATTAAGCTGGGGCTCACCTTATTTCTGGGCTGCCACCCCTTCTAGCCCTGTTGACTCAAGTATGGGAACTTCAACTTCTTTTCCTGATGTCTCTTCTATGGCATAGTCTACCATACCATGTATCTCTCTGAAATCGCCCAACGGGAAGAAGTTGTTGACATTAATTTGTGCTATCTCTTTGGAACTCGCTGGATGATCCTCTTTTTTGTAGGAAGAGGAGAAAGAAATCACTTAAACCTCAGGTACATCTTCAGGCTTCGGGCCCAGATTCTTACTCTATGGGGAACAACTTGTCTTTTATTTCTTTCTCCTTTTGAGTGGCATTTCAGGCTCTGTAGCTACCACTATTCTAAAAATTTATGATTCACATACTGCACTTAATAAAATAGCCAAGGATGAAGAACCTCCTAGTGCGGGATAGGAGCCTATTGGGGTAGCTCCAAGACAAAAAGTCACTCTGGAGTTTTCTGCATCCATTAATTTTGTGGAGTGCTCCAAATTCTCACCCAACTGCTCCATTGGGGGGCCAAAATGGGATTCGAGACCTGAGGTGGGGTGCCAACTTTCTTCTTGCCATGGGATTTTAATTGCTCTGGGGCCCACAAACCTGAAGCTCCAAACAACACTTGTCTAAATAGACACTCTTTGGGAAGACATTCTTGAAATTTGAGTGGCTGTGCTCAATTACTGCTCTCGAGATGGCCTCAATGTCCAAATTTTTTGGTGTATCCCAATCCACTAGAGGGAGGTCCATGTTATTTGAAAAATTCAGTGGTAATTTCTAAAGCTTGAGTTGTTTCATCATCCCTTTTGTCACCCTAGTATAGTATTGCTTCCGAACATCATAATCATCTTAGCAGTTGGCGCAAAAATATTCTATGTGTCAAACATGGGGGTTCACCTCCTTTAGCATCAACCATGTCAGTCGCCCAAGGGGATCATAATCCTTGTAGAGGAAAGAATATTTTTCTAAGTTAAAACTACTTAGCTCATTTTTGGCTCCCCGCGCCATGTCTAGGGAGTAACAATATTCCCTGCAAATAAAAGGAAATGTCGAGGTGGTAACTTTCTTGGTAGCAGGCAAGGCATGAGCCTCCAAAATCTGATTGTAGAATTCTAACAAAGCTACCCTGTCCCTGTAATGCTTGGCTAACAAGAAGTGTTCTCTGGAGAAGCCAGACACCCAAATGTAAGTGTGTTGGGAAAACAAGATGAACTATCACCCCCACGCACGAACTAGGCTCATAGCCTATAGAGATAATCTGTATCCCCGATCACCATTGATCACCTTGACCCCATGAAAGTTGAAGGCATCATTGACTCTACAAAAATGTGGGAAAATATGGTCCCACTGAATCTAGGGGAAGTTTTCCCATGGAGAGACCGAACCAGGTCCTTCCCCGAGAACACCAACCATTGTTAAACTGTGGATCCCCTGGGACTACCGAGCATGTGGCCAAAGGATGTAGGAATTCATGTAGAACTTATGCTCTAAGTCGACCCTCCTCATCTTGGTGTCTACATGTTTGACAATGATATTAGTCCAGTTGAAGTGCACTTTGTTGGTGGTCATACCATATAAGAAATAATATATCCTGGGGGAGAACTCTTGGGTATGTGGCTCCTCAAAGATCCTGCATAAGAAGATAATTCCTGCCTGGATGGGCTCCTTAAAGTCGGAGTGAGGAATCTCTGTCCACATATTCTTGTAGTCTCAGCATGAAATTTTCATCCAATGTGTGTTGAGGTGGCACCGAGCCATGTCTTCCATGCCCTCATACTACTGGAGGGCCTCGGGCTTGGTGAGAGAAACAACTCCCATGAGTTGAGGGATACGCCACCCTCTAGATGTGGCATCATGGTCCAATGTGACGATGGACACTAAGAATCTGAGGGGAGTAGAGGAAACCAACACAACAGTCATACAACCTTGGCAATAATCCCTAGCAAGGAGCAAAATTAGCTCCGGCGCCTGCACTGAGCATGGAAAACCAGCTTCTTGAATGATTCCAGATGCTGTTAAATTAACTGAGATGGAGTCATTGGAGAATCAAAGTTGATAGATCATTTGAATTAGGCCCTGTAATTTGGCGCAGGTTTCGACATCTATTTCGTTGATCTCTTTAAGCACAGACTCAATTCAGGACCCATGAATTGTCTCATTATTATTATATTTCTAGGTTTGCGGGAGCTTTTCTAATGTTTGCTCTATCTTGTTCTTCTTGCTGGTGTCTATGGAGACACTTGGGAGTTTTGAACTCCCATGAGGTGAAGACCCTGAAGCCATTTCTTTCTTACTTTAACATGTACCTGCAAACTGGAAAACTGTCAGTACATAAACGTTGAGAGATCCCAGATTCCAGAGGCCTTGAGAATAACTTCTCTTTTTCACGTAAATAGAGAATTGTTAGGGCATCCTAAATGAGATCATATGTCCAAGATTTTATACAATTTTAACACATAAAATACTTATCACTTACCGAGAATCCAAGAAGATAACTCAAAAAGAGGTTACGTGAGGTAGAAAAGGCCATATTAATTAACACGCTTGACACTAACTTGAAAGGACAACAACTGCCATGAATAAGACAGGTGGACCTGCTGTCTTTCTTTAACATGTGCCTACCTGCTTGGCTGAGTAATGATAAAATCGAACAGTTATTCTAGTGTGAGTGGCATGAATGCCATTTGGGATGAGTTTTAAATGTTTGTTCATGGGAACTAATTTTTCCATTAAGGCAGAAGGATGGAGGAGAGAGAAAATTAACTTCCTACTGATGAGCTAACCTATGCAATCGACACACCTACCTCCTCATTGTCTAGGGCATCACCAACCAGGGTGGTGAACCTAGTTATTGAACGCACGTGGCCTGAGACCTCATAAAGAATGGGGAAGACAATGGGTCTTTAGGGACAACTCCCCTAACACCCAGCTGGGAAAACAACCTAAGAAACACCACATCTCTGAGCGGAGAAAGAGAAAACAGAGCATTGCAGACTTGCAAAATTTATAGACAGGACTAAACCCAAAGTGAGCTACCAAAGCTCGCACACTCAAACCTCAGCTCCGCTAACCAAACTTGTAGAAAACACCCTACATACTCTACCACACAGAGCATTTACAAGATGCTCAAAGTATATACAAAATATACAAGACACACATCCAACCCGACGCATTTACAGACTCCCCACCTTTCAAGCTGGATGGCTACAAAAGGAAGAGGACGCACCATACTCAAGGATAGCTTTGTGATGAACAAAATCTGCAACCCAGGAGCGGAAAAACTTATGAACAACGACCAAGAATAGACATGAAAAAACATGAACCATCCACACAAACTAGAAGGAAACATGCTGAGAAAAAGAAACACAAAATAAACACAACAAAGAAGAAAGAAAACAAAAGGAAAACAAAAGGAAAAGCCCAAGGGCCTACCTCAATATCAAAATGTCAAATAGAAGGACTTGCAACTGCTTCACTCTATCACCTAAACACTCCACCAAACTTTACAAACACACCTTTGCACCTTCTAGCCCACACAACTTTTTCTCAGAAAACAAATCACTTCGTTCTCCAAAAAAACTTTCCAGAAGGTAATTTGTTTGCGGTAAGTGTAAAATGACAAGTTAAAATGCCTTAAGTAATGCCTAGGAAAGCACATTAATTACCAAAAGTAATTTCAAGAAATAGGTCAGAGACTAGGATCTCGACCCACAAACACCTAACGATCATCCTCCTTTTGAAGAAAAAGGAAATGATCACTGGGCACAGAAGATCCTGAATCACATGCTTGGGAACGACACTTTGAGATACAGATTCCAGAAGAAACAATGAACACAAAAGGGAGGCCAAGACCAGGCCAGACCAAAAGAGCCTAGAAGAAACAAGGAACCAAGCCAAAAACAAAAAATAAAGCAAGGGGAAAACCAAAAAAGGGAAAATAAGAAAGAAAAAAAAATGGGGGACCCGACATTTTGCACACAAAATGTAGGTAAGGGTATACAGGGCATAATAGGTGGTAGAATTGTTCTTTTCATAAATTGTAAGATTTTATGTGTCCCAAAAACTATCACCTCTGGTCAAGATACTAAATCCTTGAGTCATTTCTAGAGGGCTTTATGTAATAAGATAGGGACAAAATTATAGTTTAGTAGGACCTATCATCCTCAAGTGGATGGGAAAATAGAGGTTATAAACTGGAGTTTGTGTAATTTGTTAATTTGCATTGTTCGAGAGAAGTCAAAACAATGTGATTTGACATTACCTCAAGTAGAATCTACCTACAATAGTTTAGAGAATAGTTCAACAGGTAAATTGATATTTAACTTTGATTATAGAAAGAATCCTAAGGGTGTTCTAGATTTGGTAGAAATACCACTAGGTGATATAATTACTGATGATGGAGAAGCATTTGTAGAATACTTTAACTAATTGCAGGAAGATGTCAGATAGAAGTTATAGGACAGTAATGAGAGGTACAAAGCTTCAATATATGCTAGATGAAAATATGAAGTATTTAGTGTAGGTGATCTGGTGATGGTCTATCTATAGAAGGATATGTTTCCTATAGGGATATAACACAAATTGACATATACCAAATTTGGTCCACACAAAATTCTCAAGAGAATCAATCACAGTGCTTATGAGGCATATTTACACACTATTCTTTATATCTCCCTTGTATTTAATGTCTCTAATTTATATACTTTAAATGGTGAAGATCAAGGTACTGATAGTAAATATTAATTGAATTGGTAGTAGACCATTCTCAATAAATAAAAAAAGAAAAGATTGTAGAGGTTTTAAATAAGAAGATTGTTCATACTCACCAAGGTGAAAATAATAGATATATAGTACACTGGGAAGGATTATCACTATAACCTAGACAAAACATGTATTACATAGTAAGATTTGAAGAATATGGATCAGCTTTAATGGAAGTAGTTTAAGACCTAAAACTCGCAGGAGTTGTGTTCTTTTCAATTACAGGTGAATGATGTACGAACTTCTAACGATCATAAATTTTGACTTAGTTGTCTATTTGGGGTGTAATTTTATCAGAAGGTGTGTCTTCCAAATCTCTAAAATATGCCAATAGAATCTACTTAATTGGAAAAAATCTCAACATATTTCGAGGGGAAATTCCATTATACAAGGCCTCAAAATGAACTTTTATTGTCTTTTTCAGGATTTTCCAATTTTTGTCTTTTTAGAAACTTTATTTTTATGCATGTAGTTTATTATCTCTTTTACAGGTGATTTCACCCAAGTTAAATCTAAATAATTGGATTTTTTTTGTATCTTTTGGAGTAGTTTTATAAATTACCAAAAATGGCAAAAACTGATTTTGTGAAAATCTGCCAAAAAGGTAATTTTGGATGGAAGTTAAATTAGTATTTTCTCTCATTGTAATAAAATAATAGTTTGGAGAATAATAAATAAGTATTTAATTCTAAACCATATTTTTTTCTCACTTTCTCTTATGATTATTGTTAAAGGTTAAAAAATGTGCTTGCATCAATAATGGACATTGATCTATATTTCTTCAAATTTGAAATTTACTTTGAACACACAAAAAAAGGAAATTGAAATAACCTTAGAACCCATTAAAACTTTAAATAACCTCTCATATAACTTCACATTAGGTCCTAACACCTATTAGAAAACCATTCTTTTACCCAAACTGATAAATAGGTAACATTTTGATATCCTTTCAGTGGTTTTTTCCTTCTAAACATGAAGGGTCAGTAGCCTTGTAAAATCTATTTGGTAAAGGAATCAACATATATGGCTTGAAAAAACTCAAATTCATACTTATATAGTTATTAGAAACATTGAACAACATCTACCTACAACAGACTAAACTGAAAACCTTGTACAACAACACTTAGAGGAAGAGAAACTAATAATTGAAAAAAAAATTTAAAAGGAAACTACCCTACTCTTATAACTTACAAGTAGATGACTAGAAAAAAATCATTAAATAGTTGACTAAAATGGATACCCTTTCTTTTGAATATACAATTGTTCGGTTTATCTTGAACAACCCGAAAGAGATATATAATGGATAAAACTTAAACAAAGACCTATGATGAGCCTCTCAAAAGGCCATCTTTTCCATGTGTTTACTTTCCTTTTTCAGAATTTTGTTTTCAAAGAAGAAGACTTTAAACTTATGGTTTTTATATATTTTATATGTAAGGACATAAGTAGGTAAAATGGATGATAAAAACATAATGTATTTTTCTTGGAGCTGATGGATAGAAGTTGCAGGATATAAGTGATTGCATGTTGAATAGATAGTCCTTTTCCCTATGCTATGTTTATGAGTAGTCTCCTTCCTGTAGCCAAATTCTATGCAAGAATAATGAATGAAATCTCCCACTTCTTTCTTAGCATTAAATTATAAAATATATTTATGCGTCAGAAGTTATGTATACTAGCCATTTTGTAGGAGTCAAGTTATGGCACATTCAAGAATTCCAGCATGGCATCAAAAGGGTCAACTATAGCCGTTACCTTCAGAAGCACCAACATAAAGCAAGGAATTAAGTAAAGTGGTTAAATATGGGCGTGTCACAGAACTCTTGCAGAGGAACAAGTTAGTTCAGTTCCTGAGAAGACACCGCGCGCAGATCTAGAACCACTGCATGCTATATTCTAGGAAGAACTTGAAGACCTACTATTGCTGTTTGAGATTTTTGTTATGAGCATGATGTATCCATTAGTGATCCTCATTAATGGAGTGATCCTAGATTTAGGTTGTAGTGTAGTTCCTCCTTAAATAAGTGGAATTTTGTAGTTCCACGAGGAGAGAGTTAATTGATACAATTTCTAAAATAGAATTTGACATTGTAGCACTGTTTATTTTCCAAGTACATTTCCTCCATGAATGAATAGAGTGCATAATTTGAGTTTTAGTCTCTTATCATGATTGTATTTATATTCACTCATCCAAGGGGCCCACTTGGTGAGTGAATCATTTATTAGATTAGAAGTTATTTCCTTGCTCATTAAGAAGTAAATAGAACTCTGCTATTCCTACAACCACTAGTAACAAAACTAGTGCACTGTTCCTGCAGCATAGGCAAGCAGAGTAACCCCTACTCATGATTACTGTTTTCTTAGCATAATTGAATTCCATTGAGATAGAATAGATTCCTGAAGCATAATGTATTTCGATTTCATAGGTTTAGCCATGAGAATCAAGGAAGTTTGAAGCATATACTTTGCAAACACCATTCCAAGTTTATGTCCCTAGTCGATAATTAAATGAGAATAAATAATCTACTTAGTAGGCATTTAGGGTGTCCAATCCTGAAATAGCAATCCAATGCTATGTGTTTCTGAGATGATTATTTTCCCAAGCATTTTTGGTGTCGCCGCTGGGGATGGTGTTAGTTCAAGCCACTTTGGTGTTCATGATTCCAGTTTTTATAATCTAGCATTTAATTTTAAGCAAGCATTTTATGCATAGAAGAAGAGATCCTCGTGGAAGATTCCTTCCTCATCAATACCAGGAAAAACCATTTGATCTTTTTAACCCCGAGCCTGAATAAACCCAAGTAGATAGTGAAGAAGAAGACCTATTTGAAAATCCATTTGCAGATGTCCAAGCAGATTTCCTCCGAAGATTCGCTACATCTAGAAGTCCTTTTTGATGAGCCTGAGTATCATGACAACCCATTAGCTCTTATTGTATACCAGCCACCACCACAACAACCACCACAGCAGCAACTAGGCCCTTCTCCAAGGATGGCTCAACCTACCTTTCCCTTTGCAATTCCTCCTCAATAGGGTAACCAAAACTTGAAGAACATTCTAGTTGCTGCACTGCCAAAATTTTATGAACTTATCACTAAAGATCCAGAGACCTTCCTCTTCTAGTTCGATATCCTCTGCAGGAGCTATGACTACACAACTGATGCCCATAAGATGAAGTTGTTTTTGTCAACTCTCAAAGAGGCCGCTCTAAGGTGGTTTATGAGCCTCAGAGCTAATGAAATACCAAATTGGAATGCCATGAGAAACATGTTTCTCGCAAAATACAAAGAATATTGTAGAGGATGGGATTTAAAAGGAGATGACATCTTCAATATGTCATAGAAAGAGGATGAAAACTTGGAAGACTATATTTCCAGGTTTATGTGTAACTTGCAATGCAATGCTCAACACCAGTTGAATGAGGAATCATAGAAACATCTGTACCTCAAAGGTGTTAATGAAGGAAGCATAGAAGCCTTGGACCTTATGGCTAGTGGCGACATCACCCAAAAAAATTGGGCAGAGATTAAGACCATATGTATGAATTACTCAAGGGCTACAGTTAAAAAAGGAAGAGGACTAAGGGACCTACCTCAAAAGACAAATGACTCTCGAGTGTCTAAGATAGAACTATCCAACCTCCTTTCTGACTTCAAGCAGGACATTATCAATTATGTGGCCACTCAGTTGGACACCATGCAATCCTGAAGGAAGAAAGAGGATGCAGATGCTATGCTGGCTGAATTCTGCTCCCACTTCAGGGAGAAAAAAAGAAACTGTAAGTGCAAAACTATTGCATCCGTGGGTACTATTTCAATGCCCATTGAGTTCAAGGCAATAGATGAGGAGAATGGAGAGGTCTTTTATGTGGCTCAAAGGTGACCATGGGTTCAGAGATAAGGTATGCCTCAAGACCCCTTAAATCATTTTGGTTATAATAATAATAATAATAGTAATCAGTGGCAGAATCAAAACCCCCACAATTCTGTCCCTCAAGGATGTAATTGGAATAATCATTGGCCCAACCAGTAGCCACGAAATAACCAAAAATTTTAGTAGCCACAGTATAACCATAACTTTCAACCTCAGTTTAACCCAAACCAACAACAGTTTAACCCATATCAACAGCAATATAATTCATACCCGCAGCCGCAACAGAATAACCAATGGAAACCACATGGTAACTGGCAACAACGACCTCAGTGGGGACCCAATCAGCCTAATCAGTAGCAAGCTATTATGCCTCCACCTCAGAAACAAGCTATTATGCCTCCGCCTCCTATAGCCAATAACATTCCTCAAAAACCACAACTGCCTGCTCAACCAAATCCAAATCCAAATAACAAGCAGCAAGCCTATTCACTGCAAGTGAATGATATCCACCTAAGATCAGGGACCACATTGCCTTCACCAAGAGCACCCATAATAATTGATGTTTCTGATACTGAGGAAGCTTCTGATAATCAAAATACTGCTGTCCCACCTGTTGCACCACCTATTCTAGTTGAGAAAATCCCACCTTTCCCGCAGAGATTGGCCCAACCTTCAGTATCCCCTAAAGAGAATACAATTGCACAAATGACCTGATTGACCAACTGAAGAAAATGACTGTCCAAATGCCATTATTAGATGCCCTAAAGAAAATTCCAATCTATAATAAAGAAATCAAGGAAGTCTGTATCAAGCACCCTGGTAGGAAAAAGAAAGATCCTGGTACTATCCATGTTCTTGGACAACTTTCTGATCTTATGCTTAGTAAAACATTGATGCCTAAATACTCTAATCCAGGGAGTCCAATGGTTACCATTCACATTAATGGTATACAAATATAGAATATCTTGGTTGATCTAGGAGCCTCTATTAATG
>MU228436.1:1378929-1398246 GCA_018584345.1 Thuja plicata
ATTAATGGTATACAAATATAGAATATCTTGGTTGATCTAGGAGCCTCTATTAATGTTATGACTATGGATGTGTTGTTAAGGCTTAGTATCATTGGGTTGAGGGAAACACCCACTATTCTCCAGTTAGTTGATAATTCAACTATCAAACCAGATGGTATGGAAGAGGATATTGTTGTCACACTAGATTCCATAGAATAACCCTTAGATTTCATCATCCTATCTTGAAAAGCCACACTAGGAGGGTATCTATTAATCCTAGGAAGGCCTTGGATAGCCACAATAGATGCTTGCATTGCATGCCACTCAGGAAAAATGACCATATCTGATGGTATTAATACTAAGAAATTAACCTTGTATTCTCCAGCCAAACCTCAAGCTAAACTTGACCAAGTTGTCTGGCCGGATCTAGGTGATGCCCCCCTTGAAGCCAATTCAGTGCAGCAGCTTATGGTTATTGGTAGAAATCCATTCATGGTCTCACAAGAGGAGGATGACATACTAGTAGCAATCCTTACAAACTAGTATGGCTCTGAAGAACCCTCATGTCATGATCCTAACTTTTCTCTACAAACCATATTGCCCCAGAAGTCTTCATGTAAGTTTCCTGTAGCACCTGATTATCTCCATACTTTGTTACCCCATGAAATAAAGTCACCTTCTTTTGTATAAGTTCTTATGGTGGATAAAGTTAAAAGAGTGCAGATTGCCTTAGATAGGGAATTGAATGTCAATAAGAATCTGATTGAATCTCAGATGTCTAGCCTTGTGCAGCTTTTACAAAAGAGTCAGCAAGCTTTTGCATGGGATTATACTAACATGAAGGGGGATTGACCAAAAATTGTGTACTCATAAGATTTATATTAGTCCTCAGTCCAGACCTATTAGGAAACCTCAAAGAAGAATAAACCCTGCATTAAGAGATGTAGTAAAGGCTGAATTACAAAAACTTCTCCAAGCTGGCTTCATATATCCCATTTCTGACACTCAGTGGGTCTCCCCTCTTGTACTCATCCCCAACAAAGGTGGAAAATGTAGAGTTTTTGTGGACTATACGGAGCTTAATAAAGCAACCAAGAAGGATCACTTTCCATTGCCCTTTATTGACCAAGTACTTGACAACCTTGCTAGAAAAAATTATTTTTCATTCTTGGATGGTTTCAGTGGCTACAACCAGATCTAGAGATCACCAGAAGACCAGGATAAGACAACGTTCACCTGTCCATGGGGAACATTTTCTTATTTTGTCTTACCATTTGGGTTATGTAATGCACCTGCTACTTTCTAGAGGGAAGTGATAAGTATTTTTTGAGACATTTTTGCTGACTGTGTTGAAATATACATGGATGATTTTACTACATATGGAACTACATTTGAAGAGGCTTATGCTAATTTGGAAAAAGTTATTCAAAGATGTCAGGACTACAATCTCTCACTTAATAGTGAGAAGTGTTACATGATGATGGAGGAGGGAGTTGTCTTAGGGCATTACCTCTTATCCTTTGCTATCCAAGTTGATCCTAAAAAGATTGCAGTAATTGTCACACTGCCAACCCCAGCAAAGCAGAAGGATGTCCAGAGTTTTCTTGGTCATGCCGGTTACTACAGGAGATTTATCAAGAACTTCAGTCAACTTGCTGCTCCATTATATAATATATTGAAGAAAGAAGAAGAATTTGAATGGACCACAGAATGTGAGTCATCATTCCAGCAGTTGAAGGATGTGTTGACAAATACCCCTATTCTTAGAGGACCAGACTGGAAGTTACCCTTTCATATCCACACAGATGCATCTGACTATGCAATTGGGGTAGTTTTGGGTCAAAAAGAAGGAATAGTTGAGAATGCCATTTATTACATCAGCAAAAATTTGCAAGGTGCAAAACTAAATTATACTGTTACTGAGAAGGAACTCGTTGCTGTAATCTATGCATTAAATAAATTCAGACATTACATCACCAGTTATGAAGTATTTTTTTATACTAATCACTCAATGATCAAATACTTCATGAATAAACTGGACATTTCTAGTAGCTTAGCCAGGTGGTTACTCCTCCTGCAGGAGTTTGATATAACTATCATTGACAAACCAGGAAAAGCTAATGCCGTTGCTAAATTTCTCTCTACATTACTAGTTCTTGATGATCCTACAACAATTGATGATAGATTCCTGGACAAGCACCTATTCTCTCTTGCAAATTACAATCCATGGTATGCTGACATCGCAAACTACCTTGCTACAAGACAGGCACCACCTCATTTCTCACCCCGTGAATGAAGGCTGCTGGCTAAGAAAAGTTTCAACTTTTCATGGATATCTGGATTTATGTTCTACATAGGTCCGAATCAAGTCACCCGCATATGTGTCCATGAAGATGAGACCTATGACATCCTTCGGACATGTCATGATGAGCCGTGTGGTGGCCATTTTTCTAGAAAAAGAACAGCATACAAGGTATTGAAAACTGGTTATTATTGGCCTACATTACACAAAGATGCAGCTCAGCATACAAGACACTGTGATTGATGCCAAAGGATGGGACATCCCACAAAGATTGATGAAATGCCCCTACAGCCTCAAGTGGTGGTAACACCATTTGACAAGTGGGTCATTGACTTTGTCATCCCCATTGAGCCATCTTCACATGGTAAGTCTTATATCTTAGTATGCACTGATTACGCCACAAAATGGGTTGAAGAAAAAGCAATGAGGCATGGAAGGGACCATAAAGTAGCAGAATTTCAGTATGAATTTATTTTCACTAGGTTTGGAGTGCCTTGCGAAATAGTAACAGATCAAGGGGCACAGTTCACCTCTAGCCTTATTCTTAAATTGATGAATGAGTAAACGGTGAGGCATGGTAAATCTTCACCACACTATCCTCAGGCCAATGGAGAGGCTAAGATCACAAATTGGGAGATAGAGGCCATTCTGAAAAAAATAGTTGCCATTCACAAAAAGGATTGGGCTGCTCAACTTCCTGAAGCCATCTAGGCTTACCGCACAACTTGAAAAACCACTACTAGATTCACCCCTTTTGAGCTGGTCTATGATAAATCTACATCCATGCCTATCAAGTTTCATCATAAGACTCTCAACATGGAATTGGAATTGGATATTAACCTAAACAAAGCACAAGAGAATAGGCTCCTGTAGCTCAATGGATTGGATGAATACAAGAAATTTGCACTTCATAACACAAAACTGATTCAAAAGCAGTGAAAGAAGTGGCACAACAGATTCATAAAAGATAAAAAGTTTTCCATTGGTGATTGGGCATTGTTCTATGATTCAAGATATCACCATACTCCTAGAAAATTTAAAACCTATTTGTTAGGGCCCTATGAAATAGTTTCAGTATTTGATAATGGTGTCATTTAGTTCTCTATGTAATTGATCCTATCAGATTCAAACTCCTTGTCAATGGGCATCACTTAAAGATATATCACAAGCCTGCAATTCGTCAGGACTTCCTGCAGCAGTTCCAACAGAACTCAGACAGTGTCCTTCCTGTAGCAGAAGCATCTGGGTCTTCCACCTAGATTTCTACCAAGCTGTGATTTTATTCCAGCTTCCATAATAAATACTTCACTTCCATGATTTGTTTTCTTCATAATAAAAATCCACATCACCTTTCTCTCTTCCTCGTGTCCACACCACAACATCACTCCAAAAGTGTGTGTCGCCTAGCATTGCACTCTTCCTGCAACACATCAGGTTCATAACACATACTTTTGCACTTAAATTATTTTATTCATTTATTATTTTGAAATGAGTGTACTTTTGTTTTTCTATTCTTGCATGCACTGGCCTGGTGGGACCCATGCCTTATACTTAGTTTTGGGGAGGGGTTAGTTATTTAATTCATGCTTGTTTCAATACTTCCAAATTGATTTTAGCAAGTGAAAAGGAAAAAACTTTATTTTTTCTTGTCTTTTCATGGTGACCGCCGTCATGTACGAGTTTATCTGACACTCAGTGGTTAAGTCATCATGATTTAACAGTTGATTTGAAAGCAAATTAAAGTAAGGATAACTTAATAACGACAATTTTGTGACATGTTCGGGTGGTGAACCTTAACACGCGTGAATGCATTTATGAAAATCATTTGAATTAATGCTTGCTTGCTTAGAATTAAAAGCTATCTTGTACTTCAATTTTTCTCGAAAAGAAAAACAAAAACATCTTGCGTCTGTAGGGAGGCCAAGCATTTTTCAATTTTCTGTAGCAACTAAGCATATCCTGCAGAGCTATTTTCTTTATCATTTGCAATGGGCGGAGACCTTCAGAGGCATGAGCCAATGGATCATCAAGTGTTTCTTGGGGAACCGGCTGCCTTTGAGTTGTTTCAAAAATGGGGATGGATGGATTACTGCTTAAGCCTTAATGGCTTTGATGAAAAAATTGCTTTTCAATTTATGAATACTTTGAACAATGGGTTTGCAGTAGTGAAAGGTCTGAGGGTTGAATTTTTAGAAGATATCATGGTAGAGGTTACAAATTTTCCACAGGAGGGGAAAAGTGGACAAAGGACATTGACTTGTGCTCGGCTAGGGCACAATTTACCCTGCATAGTGACCCACAGTTGGAGATTGATAAGAAGCAGGGCACTACAAGAATGTCATTACCCATGGAGTTTTTGCAACCAGCCACATTTATAATATCTTACTTCACCTATGAGGGATGTTACAAGTACCAGCACAGACTTCACTTCAAGATTCTGAGCGCCCTCTGCCATGAAAATAGGCCAATAGACTTGCCTAGCTTTCTTTTTAATATTGTGAAAAAGTAGGCATCTCTTGTTCAGCCAGGAAAAGCGCAATCTATTTCCCATCACTGTTTAATTAAGTTAGTTGTAGAAAGGGAGTTAATTAAACAGTCAATTGGGACTTGGGAGGAATTCTTGGCTATGGAAGATTTAGCACCTAGGGTGGTTGGTCCGAGAGGTTAGAGTGTAGGTAGTAGGGTTAATATGACAATAGGGGTTCATAAAGTAATCCATAAAATAGAACCCATTCCTCAAGCATCCTCTTCTAGACCTACCCTATCTAGGAAAAGATCCTGCAATGATAACACTCCTATTTCTAATAATAAGGAAAGAAAAACTAGAGAAGTTGCTACCGCTCTTGACACTTCACCGTCTGAAGAAACTAGGTCTAGAGTTGTAAAGGGAAAAGATAAAACCATAGATACAGAGGAAATTATTCCAGAACAATAGCCAGTTGATAATGAAAATATGAATAAGATGCCCAAGGGACCATTTCCTTCTTCCAAGGAGGCAACACCAAAAGAACCTCATGTAGCCATTACAAGGGAGGTCTCCTCCACCAAAAAGAAATGCAAGGAACCTATGAGCTCTTTTCAAACCCCTATGAGGAAGATTCCTAGACTTTCTGCTAGTGTTAGTAAAGAAAGCAAAACCCCTGATTCAATTATAAATATTGAATCCTTTGAGTCTGTAGAAAATTCCTCTTCAGAGGCAATGACTTCAAATAGAGCAGATGGTGATACCCTAGCCGATATTGTGGAGGAGGAAGTTACAGCTAATCTACAAGTTTAATTCATCCTTGTGGAAAGTGATAAGGATTCTATAGAAACAGGGGGATTTTTTAATAATTCTGGTCAAGATTCTGATGACAGTTTAGAGAATCTTCCTCCTGATGAATTTCCTACAGTGAGTGAAGACATTATAGAAGAAGTGTTTGATCAGTTGAGAAAGGATGGATTAAATACATTATCCAAAGTAGCTAAATCATCCTAAGTGAATGATTCGATAAAAACCCTTATCACTATTGACAAGGGGAAAGGAGCTACTTTCACTAATGTGGAGAAAGTAAAGATCCCTCAAACTACATCTGAGTGGATTAATGTCCTTTAGCAAGGACCCATGCCACCCTTAGATTTATCCACACCGTTCGCAGTAGGATTAAGTTTGTACCGAAATATCACCTGGGAAAAGTCACAATGGGAACTAGAGACAAAGAAATTAAAAATGATAATTGAGGAGCAGGCTTGTCATCTTGAGCAGAAAACAAATCAGATTATAGTATTGGAGAGGAGAATTCAGAAGATCATCAAATTGATTCCTGCAGCAATGGCATGTAGGTCACCTTCTCTTGTTTATGCATTGTTCCTTAAGGAACAATTTGTTAACTTTCAATTGACAAGGATTGTTGAGGGATTAAATCCTTCCATTGCTACACCTGAAAAATTCTATGATGCCTTCTGGTCACCACCTATGCCCATCAAGAATCTGTTATGTGAGTTGTATCTACACAATCTATCTGTGCCTGACAATAGAGAATGGAATTCACTTCTTTATGCAGGAGATGTGCAATTGAGGGTAGTTATGTCCTGGATTCAAAATGAGATCAGCAGAGAGCATCAGGCTCTCCCATATCAAAGCAGTGAGGTAGACACACCCGTTATGATGAGGCATGAAGTTCAGAGCTCTAGGAGGACATTCCTTGATTGGATCTCAATCAGAATGAACCCTAGTGGGTCTTGCAAGGTTCTTCTAGTCAAAGAATAGGGGTATGCAGATTGGGAACAACATTCTTCACAAGATATTGAGGCCATGATTGCAACTTGTAGGCAATGGTGGACAAGGATGCCCCATGACTTAAAAATCAGGGAGCCCCACTCTCCACAAAATTTAACTCTTGCTACTGGGTCGCACACAGCTACATTATTGGATGCCATTACGGTTTCAACCTCCCAATTTCCTACAGCTGTTGCTGGTAGTAAATGAGAACACAGAAGATCATGATATGGTTAAGGAAAGACAGAGGTGGGATATACTTCAAAAAAGCCATGGATACTTCAATCATGTTGTTGATGAACCAGGGGAGAAGATGACCAATGACCTAAGGCTTAGAGCCAGGATCCAAAATTTTATGATTGTTGGGGACCAACAATAGTGCAATTGAGGGGCACGATGAGCCTTTCAAAATGCCATCTTTTCCATGTGTACTTTCCTTTTTCAGCATTTTTTTTTTCAAAGAAGAAGACTTTAAACTTATGGTTTTTATATATTTTATATGTAAGGACATAAGTAGGTAAAATAGATGGTAAAAACATAATGTATTTTTCTTGGAGCTGATGGATAGAAGTTGCAGGATATAAGTGATTACATGTTGAATAGATAGTCCTTTTTCCTATGCTATGTTTATGGGTAGTCTTCTTCCTGTAGCCGAATGTTGTGCAAGAATATTGAATGAAATCTAACACTTCTTTCTTAGTATTAAATGATAAAATATATTTATGCGTCAAAAGTTATGTATACTAACCATTTTGTAGGAGTTAAGTTATGGCACATTCAAGAATTCCAGCGTGGCATCCAAAGGGTCAACGACGACCATTACCTTCAAAAGTGCCAGCATAAAGCAAGGAATTAAGTAAATCGGTTAAAGATGGGCGTGTCGCAGAACTATCACAGAGGAACAAGTCAGTTCAATTCCTGAGAAGACACCACATGCAGATCTAGAACCACTGCATGCTATATTCTGGGAAGAACTTGAAGACCTACTATTGATATTCGACATTTCTGTTATGAGTATGATGTATCCATTAGTGATCTTCATTAATGGAGTGATCCTAGATTTAGGTTGTAGTGTAGTTCCTCCTTAAATAAGTGGAATTTTGTAGTTCCATGAGGAGAGAATTAATTGATACAATTTTTGAAATAGAATTTGACATTGTAGCACTGTTTATTTTCCAAGTACATTTCCTCCATGAATGAATAGAGTGCATAATTTGAGTTTTAGTCTCTTATCATGATTGCATTTCTATTCACTCATCCAAGGGGGCCCACTTGGTGAGTGAATCATCTATTAGATTAGAATTTATTTCCTTGCTCATTAAGAAGTAAATAGAACTCTGTTGTTCCTGCAGCCACTAGTAACAGAACTGGTGCACTGTTCCTGCAGCATAGGTGAGTAGAGTAACCCCTACTCGTGATTACTATTTTCTTTGCATAATTGC
The DNA here is from genome assembly GCA_018584345.1 of Thuja plicata. Lineage (NCBI taxonomy): Eukaryota > Viridiplantae > Streptophyta > Pinopsida > Cupressales > Cupressaceae > Thuja > Thuja plicata. The sequence continues at coordinate 1,386,911 of MU228436.1, forward strand.
ATTCCATTGAGATAGTATAGATTCCTGAAGCATAATGTATTTTGATTCCATAGGTTTAGCCTTGAGGAATCAAGGAAGTTTGAAGCATATACTTTGCAAACACCATTCCAAGTTTACATCCCTAGTCGATAATTAAATGAGACTAAATAATCTACTTAGCATCCATTTAGGGTGTCCAATCCTTAAATAGCAATCCAATGCTATGTTTTTCTAAGACGATTGTTTGGCCAAGCAACCTATACCATTTTATCAAAAACACAACAAAACTCACTTATCCTTTTCATGCATGGACATTAATAAGTTGAAAGAGATTAGTCAATTACCTTGGCTACTACAACCTCATGCCTAGCTTCAATTTCTTCAAGAACTTTACAAGCTTAGATATATCTCTTATTTGTGGTGCTATCTTTTCCTATATTTTTGCTCGATGTATTATAGTAAAGACTCTTGAAGAAACAAAAGTTTGAACTCTAATATTGACCTCTTTCTAGTTGATTTCTTTCATGACATCATCTTCTTGATTTAGAACCTTCGCTACATGCCCATGAGTCATTTATATAATATCACCATGTTGTCCTAACTAAGTATGTTCATCATTTACCTTTAGTGGATCTAATTTTTCATCTTGAAATCTATGAAAAAATATATTAGCAACAAAATCCTTCTCTTTTACATGAAAAAAATATTATTTTCTCAATAATCCATCTCTCTTGAAAAGAGTCATAATTTTGGGGTCTCTTGAAAAACAATAGGATCTTCTAAAGGATTCTCCCAAGTTTTTATAGGATAAAATTATTCAAGTTTAGGGTCTTGTGAGGAATGTGGTCGTCTAAAATTAGGAATATCAAATTTGAAAGACTTCAGAGGCTCATCTTGCAAGAAGTGCATACAACTTACAAATTTATGCTCAGGAGCTGATTCTGCTTCTAGTTGTAATTGGGAAAGAAAAATTCTCATATTTACTCTTTTGTAGTTATATATCTATCATGATTCTCCTCGTGTCACCTTTTTTGTGCATCCGAAAAGGGTTGAGAAGCCCATACATCTTGCTAGAGATTGAACTCTTCCTAACTTTTAACATTTAGCTACTAGCACTTGTCTCCTCTAAACCATAACATATTCTTGTAGAGCCATTAGTTCTGTATGGATATTTCCTCCAAAGGATGAAATAAATAATTTAAACATTGAAAAATAGAAATATGTGCAAAGAAATTGGACTAAAATATGCCAAAGTGTCCCACTCAGTGTGCCAAAAGCTATTGTCATCAGGGATTGCACTAGATGATAAAAATGGAGCTCACCAATCCCATAAAATATGGAATGATGTTCAAGAAAGTGTTTTTCAAATTGTGAACATCAATCTCTATATTATAGGGTTGGTTCCCTTTTTATCTCCTAAATCTAACTTATTGAATAGGAAAAGCATAAAAAGATTTACTCTGAAATGAAAATTATCTAAGTAGGAGGTGATTCACCAATCATTTTTTATAATTATACTACTGTTTTTATCACATAGAATAAATAATTTATCAAGATGAGGTTTGCACAACTAATAATTTTAAACTCTCTTTGTAACAATGATTTAAAACTAGGTTCAAAAATCTAGGGACAACATTAGGAAGGAGGTGTAAATATCATCACATTTTAATCTCTAATCCCTAGCTACCAAACACAAGAAATAACCTACAAAATATACATCTTTCTACATAAAGGAAATAAAAATGAGACAAAAATAAAGGATACAAGTACTACATATGATCACACCCATCATTCCAAAAATATTTTCACAATGAAACAACTCATAGAAGGTAAAAACTTGGTTTTATTAATAAAAAATATTTCTGACAACAATACTTATGTTATGTACAAAATCCAAGAGATAAGAACTAGAATAGAAAAAGGAAGATGAAAGGCTTATATAAACAATGCATAATCCGAATTGAATAATGAACTTGGATTTGAACTCCAAATTTGATCTATATGAAGGAATAAACTCAACCTTTGTTGATGGTGACTTGGCTCTCTTTGTTGCATCAGATTGCATAGGATATCTCCTTGATCGATAAAAACAAAAAATTCCTCCAAAAGGGGGTTAAAACTGATGTAAACCTCTTGATTATGCTCCAAAATGTTCCCTTGACTAAATCCTAACCCATGTGGTGTCCTTAACTAGAGCCAAATTGTTGGTAACTCCTCCAAAATGCCTCATTTTCAGTCCAAAAACTCCTTCTATCTATCCATATGTTATGCTAGATTGTCACTGTAAGCTAGGAGTCTTTGAACACTAGTTGATATTATTGCCTCTTAGAATGAACAATTTTTTATCTTCTTTTAACCTTTTTTCTTGTGCATTCATTCAAATTATTATCTTATATTTACTATAATAGTATTCATTATTGTTTCTCATCCTTTCAATTCCTTGCTTGCAAATGGTTTTGAATTTTACTATCATGGTTTTAATATTTTCACTCAGTCTTGACCATTTTGAAATTCTATGTCACTTTCATTTAAGATTATCTTTTTGTTCTAGTTTTCTATGAGTTAATTATAAATTTTATTTTTTTAAATCTTTTTTTTATGATTAATGATAGTTATATCCTTTCTATAACAATGAAAGCATCTCTATTATTTCTTTGATCACTTCTTTGAAAATTGGGCTTTGACATATAATTTCATAGCTATGTGAATGTAACTCTAGCCTTTTTGTAAATATCATCTACTATCTTGAAATAACAAATACTTTGTCCCAAGGCAATGATTTATAATAGTACCCTTCACATTATAATAGTAAAAACCATTGTCTTGTATCTTTCATGTCTTCACTATCTTTGTTTTGTTTTCATGACATATTTACTATGCATTTTATTTCACTTTCCTATCTTCAATGATTTTATTGTCCATGTTTGTTCTTTGCTCCATTTGAAAATCTTGAATTTTGTTCCATGTAACTATTACACTATTGGTTTATGACATTATTTACAAATGCCTTCACTCTCTTATTTGCATATTTCCATTCATATAGAAGTGTATAACTTTGAATAATCAATAACATGTTGAAATAGTGAAAAAAATCCAAGATAAGAGTCTTTAAATCATTGTTATGCAGTGGCTCTTCAAGTATTCTATTTTCTTTTATTATGACAATTTATTTCCACTTGTATCTATTATAGTAAATCCCCTCTTTTTCATTTATTCCTATTGCTTAAACAATGTAACTTTACTTTATAATCTTGTTGACATTGATTCTTTATTGTTTGGACAATAGTGCATATTGCTATGATAGTACATTTAAGGATATACTTCTTATCTACTTGTTCCCCAGATCTATCTATCTAATATATGCTTCCTTCAAAAATTGAATACTACGCTCTTCCTACTTAGGTTAATTAGGCTACTAAAATGAAGCACTATAGACCGATAATATTTCAATATCTTGGATGAAAAAAATAGTGGATTCTTAATCTTGTATATCATTTTCATGCTTTCGTCTTATCCCATATAGAGCATTGTTATGAACAATAGTACTCTCTATGGAACTTCCTATGGTATTGAAAGCACACAATAGCCCAAAAGGAATAAAAAGGAAATTTTTCTTGATTCCTTAAACCTTAAACCCTAAGCATAAATAAATGCCCTAGGGTCTATAATGATAATGAAAGAAATCTTGTGACAAATATCTTAACTTGAATATATTTTTTTGTCTAGAAAATTCAATGCACAAATATGACATAGACATATTTATGCACAATAGGGTTTGAGGATTAGAACTTTACCTTTTAGCATGTTGTTTCTCTCCATGAAAAACCCATAAAAGTTTTATTCATAAAGCCTTTGTGTCCCTTTGATTAAAAGATGCCTCCTCATATGTTTAACTATAGTTCCCATGAGAAATTTGTATCTCACTCTTGGAACTATAACATCTCTTAACCAATCTAGTGTTTATTAATTAGTAGCCAAATATTTCTCCATTAAATATGCATTTACATGCATAATATGGGAAATTCTTCTTACTACTCCTCATGCATTAATTCTACACATTAAACATTTCTCTTATGCTAGAAATCTGCCTTCTTCATTCTCTAAGTTTCGCCACACAATTTTCTTGTTGTGAACATGTTGTTCTATCATCTTATTCATCACTTTTATTTGAAATTTTCTTTGAAAAATTGTTGTTCAATTCTATACCTTACCATTTTTTTCTATTCCAAAATTCATATGCTGTGTTAGGGAGTTGTTCTCCTAATTTCAACTCAAATCCCAAGTTTTTCTCTTTGACATTAAGTCAAAAAAGAAACTTGACTTAATTTCCCTTATTTTTAGTTAATAAAAACTTTGGCTTTACTCAACATAGAGAGGATATATCTATTGAAGTATTTTTGGAGCCAAACTAAGACAAACTTATCCTTTTGGATTCTTTAATACAAGACAATGGACATTTATCTATATTTATCCCCTTTTGAAATTTGCTTTTAAGAGACAATGGAAAGGAAATATAAATAAACTTTGAGCTCATTAAAATTTTACATAGCCTCTATAAACTTCATGGTAGGTCTTAACACCTATTAGAAATCTATTTTTTAACCCAAAGTTAAAAATAGATAATAGTACCAACCTCTTCTTTCAAATATTCTATCTACTCCTTTTCTCTTTCATGGATTTTTACATATTCCAAACTGACTACCTCCATCAAATCTCAGCTATAACATCATCTATAGCTTCAAGATATAGACATCCAACATGCCACTTTATAATTCACTTGTTCTCTCATTGTATTTACTTGCACTAATTCCATCTTATCCATCTTCTCTATATGAAAATCCACGTCAATTTTATCTTTATAAAATTTAGAAAAAAATCATAACTTACCTCTTCATTCTTTGTTTCTACATCATCTCCTTATTTTTCATCTATTCTAGTTCATATCTTCATGTCCTCTAAAGGATTGAACACTCCTGGAACCTTTCCTTCTTCTTCAACATATTTGACAATTATCCACATGTCCTTCAATGCATAATTTTTTTTCTCTCATCTTTCCTTTTATCACAACTACAACCTCTAATATTCTTTCTGTAATGCCCACACAAAGACACATTCAGTCACTAATTATTCAATGTACTCTCTTTTATCCTCTTGCACTAGGACATATTTTTCAAGTTTATAGATTTGAAACCTTTTTGCAACTTTTATTTTGTTTTCTCAGAAGTCAATATAACAAGAATTATCAAAGTCAGGTATCTTCAATGACCATTTTTCATTTTCTTTTTCTTTGTGAAATCAATTTCTTCTTCTCCATCAACCTTTCAAATTCATAATCCTAGAAATTTTGGATCCTCCTCTTCTATACCTTCAACAAAATTTCATCCATGTTTTCCCAACCCTCATCATCAAAGTTCTGACCATTACTATCGTGAATTTTTTTTATGCAAACACCCTTCGTTCACGTCATGAAAATTTTATGTAAAATTGCAACTTACCTTTGCATGCTCAACTTTTATAATAGTATCTTTCACCATTTTTCTACTATCTCTTATTTTGCCTTCAATTGTTGATTCTTGAACATATTCTTGATCCTTTTAATCTCTTTCTCAAGCAAGTCATGCTCTTCAACAACAACTAAATCTGCAACATCCTTACTCAAATCTATAGGAAAAATGAATCTCTTCATTGTTCGACTTTCTTCTTTCTCTCTTCCATTTATTGAATTTATCATTTCCAATAGATTAGTCTCAAAATTCTCAGATTTTGCCTCTTCTTTCACTATTCCAATTTCATTTACTATGATTTTTGTTGCATTGTTCAATTCTTCAAGTTCATCTATTAAATCCCCTTCTAACCACATGTTTCTTTTATTCATTTCCTTTTTCCATTTAAGATGGTTGTTATCATGACCCATTAGATTTTTGTATTAATGACATTCTAATTCTATTATCCCATATTTTCTTCTTCTTTACCCTTTTTTGCAATATTGTTTTCTTCCAAAAATATTGCCATCTTCAAGTCTTCCAAAGGACACATAGTTGCCACTGCAACAATTTCAATTTCTTCATCCATGTCTTCAAAAAGACATGCCTCTAGTGCAATCTCTAATGCCACCATTTTTAACAATTATTCACAAGTTATCTCTTCCTCATTTTTTTCCCATAGTTTCCATGTCTATCAATAGATCATTATTTGTTGCTTCTTCACATTTTACCTCTTCAAAATAATGTGCTATAGCGTATTGTAGGGGCACCCAAGGTGATCATGCCTCCATCAGGAAAATTTGATTTTTAGGACTTATTTCATATTAATTCCCTCAAATAAGGTCATATTGGCCATTTAAGTGGGGTTGAGTTCAATTATAGGTTCAGGTTGTTCAATAGGCATGTATGGGCAAATAATTTCATAGTGTTGTTAAATATGTCAAATGATGAATTCGTGGGATACAATCTTTCTCCAATGTCTATTTGACCACTTTTAGGCATTTTAAGTTGATTTCAGGGTATTTTGGATATTTTCCCAGAGTTTTGTAAACAAGCAAAAATTGCAAAAGTTGTCATTTGATAAAGTTGCAAAAATGTACAAAGTTGGAACACCAATAGCTAGTAGTTCGAAAATCCATTGTGAACCATTGGTTTCCTAGTTTTGGTGGTTTTTAGGCTTATAAAATTACCTCTCATAAATTCATCATTATTTTTAGGGTTTGGAGTAAAGAAACTTTAAAATATACACATTCCACCATGCAAAATACTCTAAATTGGTATAATGGACAGTCTATTAGTTCCCCAGATAGGTTTTAGAGGATTTTTGTAGGGGATAAAGTTTGGGACCATTTTGGATGAGACCTAGTCTGATTTTCCTTAAGAAGTGTGTAGTTGTGACTAGTTCCTAAGTGGGGTTTTGATTTGTGTGAGTTTGCAACCCCTTATAATTAATATAATTGTGCATTCCATCTTTTTATGAAATTCATAGAAAATCTGGGATGAGTTTTCAAGCTGGGAGTATGTTTAGTGGGTACTTGCTTTGGAAAATAGGGTTAATTGTGCTCCAAAACTTGATATCTGCCATTATTTCATCCATGTTTTCAAAAACATCAAAGGGTTGTTTTTAGTATTTCAATTAAAAAAAAAATGGGTATCTCAAAATTTCAAGCTTTTGTGTCAAAACGCATTGTGCCAAAAGTTATGTGCCAAAAACTGAGTGTTGAGGGCTACTAGAGAGAAACCCTCATTGTGAAGGAAGTCTGATTAAATCTAATTATGGGTAGTTTTAAAGTGTTTGTTTGGGTTTTTTGGGGTTTCCTAGAGTACAAAAGGTCATTAGATTAGTTGTTTCATTATGGGTGACATATTTCATGATAAGATCCTATGAAACCATGAAGGGTTGTCTATAAGGTGCCAAGGTGAGTTAGGGGAATGACCTCCATTTATAATTCAAACTAGAGATCAATTTGGCTGAATTTTGTTTAGGATTATCCTACCACCTTACTCTACATCAAGCTGAATATTCTTTCTTTTTCCATTTTTTTCACCCCTTGCTCCTTTTCTTTTTTAATTTTCTTTCTTTTTGGACTGTATGAGTTGTTCCCACACACTTTTCCTTCAATTAAATCCATACTAAAGGGATTCAACATACCTTCTTTCAACTTTTTTATTTACTATCCTCTATCAAGAGGACACTATCTTTCTTGATTCTCTCCACCTCACAAGAGAAATTCATTCTTCACACTCATCCTAATCCTCATTTTCTTCCTTGGGAGAGTACTCTCTATGGGCCATTCAGCTTCACGGTTTTCATCCATCAAACAACCGCGTACATGTGGTTCCTTCCCATACATTTTCTCATGATATTAAACTCCTATCCCAAAAGAGGTTTTTTACAAGACACACCTCTCTCATGCACCTTCTACAAAAAGCCAATCTCTATTGGAACAAAAACTTTCAAATACATATACTTTGCAATTCTTTAGTTTTGAGGATATTTTAGTAAATGTCTAGCTTTACTTTTCTTCTTTGTTCTTTCGAAACAAAGAAAGATTAATTTGACTACCTTTGAATGTAACTAAACAAATACCTTACAAATTTCTTTTCTAATTTATTAAAAAAATAGATTGCAATTAAATTTCTAATATAAAATACACATATTCTATTTAAAACAGAAGTCTTAAATTAATTTTACAAGATTATAAAAAAACTTTTGGATTTGATTGTTCACGTATAAAGACTCCTTATATATAAAATCTTCATTTAAATAAATACTTTCTAAAATATATTTCACTCCCTCTTTCCTCTAGATTTTGTTTTCTCTCAAAGAGAAACATAAATTAGAAGCTTATGACCATCTCTCATACTTCACGTTGCCCACTCTATTCTTGTGCATTCATATTCATTAATCTTTGATGTTTTATTTCTTCCTCATTAACTTGAATTTTCTCCTTTCCAATTATTTTATTAGTGTGAAGCTTCTCTTATTTTATGCATCCCCATTTTCATTATTATTTTTTCCTCCTTCTCTTTAGATTTAGCATAGACACAACTACTGTCTTGATCTTCCCTCCTCCTACATTCAAAAGTATATTTTATATCCTCCTTCAAGTAGTGCATTTCTGAACTAAGAAACTCTCTAATGTATTTTTTATAGGAATGCGCAACTAGACTTGTATTACTTAAATACAATCAATTTTTACATGCGAATGATTGGGAAGAAATTAATAAAATAAATCATCTCCCTAAAAGAAACGTGGGGAAAGTAGCAAGAATAGTGGCAGAAGGAGGTGAAGGATTTGGTTCGTCTTTCTTTCCTCCCCAACCAGTTTCCTGAGTGGGATGGGAAGCACCCATCCATCTGCATTATCTTCTTCCTCTGTGTCCTCCCTCAGAGGTCAGATTGCCACTGCAAGTCGGGCGAAACCTTTCAAAGAGCAAGGCCATCCTGAGCCATCACCGCTAGTGGACCAACCAGTGGTTGCAAGTGGAGGCGAAGTGGTTGCAGCCACCCATGCTGAGGGAGAACCTCATGGGCGTGAAGGCACAACAGAACCCTGTGGTGAATGATGGCGTGAGGGAGACCGACGACGCGAAGGATGAGACTGAGAATTGCCTTACCTGGTGGAACCGTTTCTGCAACAATGCCGACCACAAGAAGTGGAATGAGTGCCAGAAGTTGAGGCATCTGGAGGTACGCAGGCCACAATGCAAGGAACATTTCCCCGATGCTAAAGGAGCTCATGTAAATGGGAAACCTTAAGGGCAATTTTATCTTCCTGAACCTGAAATATGTAGCCTAACATTATTGCAAATACATGCTTTGGCAAACAAAGATGCATTAGTATCAATTATAGTATTTGTAAAAAGAACTGCATTTATTTCCTTCCAAATTGCAAATAAAATCTCCATTCTGAGACTGTGCCAAAGTTGCAGGAAAGAAAATGGAAATTTAGGATTTTTGCCCAAGAGGAACATTTGCGAGGAAAACATGGCAGGGCGAAAAGGAGAAAAGAAATCATGAATCCAAACCCAGTCATTTTGAGCTCTTCGACACAACCATAATAGATGAAGAAAAGATTTAGGCCGACGGAAAAAGGGACAATGAGGATCTGGAATACCTAAATGGTGGATCCGAGAACCCAAAGGTAAACCTTGAAATAAAATACACCATCTAAAATGTGCAATTTTAGGCTGTGTAATACTGGACCAGATGGTAATAAAACTTAATCTCCAAGTAGAATGCCAAGATTGCAAGTTCCATCTTTGATTCAAAACTTCCACCATCGGGAAACGGCGAGAGAGCTTTAAATAGCCTTGTCTTTGTCGAGAACGGAGGAAAGTTGTGTCTGCGTACCATCTCCTGTCCTTCCACCAAGGGGTTCGACTTGATATCCCAATCTTATCCAAAAGCTCTGTAGGCAAAAGAGAAACAAGTAATTCAAACATGTATCTATCATGACGAGTGAGTCTGAATTGGGTTCGAGCATCCTCCCAAGTGCGGAGAGACATTATTGATCTGCAAAATATCAACAACCACTAATTTTCCAGCAACCATCAAAAGACACATACAGTCAACTAATCTGAAATAATGAATGACAATTTTACTCACCATGCCAAAATAAAGGTAGATAGAGTGATGAATGGATGTTCTAGTTCATATTTAATCGCCAACCTCAGCAATGAGTAGAATGAAAACAATTTTATCCTTTCGTAAAATTCTTCTTCTTAGAAAACAACCAAAGATCAGGTTCTATGTCTTAAAAGACTATATCATTCATTGATCTTAAGTCTGAATGAACCATAGAAACAGATGTAGGAAATATGTGAGGTCTTTTCATCGTCTGCCACCCATGTTAAGGTACTGCATTAGCAATATTTCACTGATAATTTGATGTCAAACAATAATGCAATGATGCCCCACCCCACGCAAGTGCCAAAAATTTCACTGCAATCAACCATAAACAAGGAACACCGTATACGCACAACGCAGGGAAATATTCTCTCACTGGCTCGTAGCATGCAAGAGATACAATAGAAGATCATTTCAATGGTACATTAAAAGAAAAATTAAAAAAACTAGAAAATATAGGAGGCTATAATTATTATATTTATGGACAATTTCGAATGTCATTTCAACAAATCCTAAATCCATTTAAGTTTCAAGATTATTCCTGATTGGTGTTAAAAATTTATGGACAATTTCGAATGTCATTTCAACAAATTTTTATTCAATAAATTTTTAACACCAATCAGGAATAATCTTGAAAAGAAAACCATTATTATACAACTACCTCATGTCATCCTCTCCCATAGTGAGCCTCCCAAGCATTTTTAACATTGAATGAGACAACAATGAATCTTTATGCCATTTGACTTCTCTCAGGCGATACAAAGACACAAAGAATCTGCGATGCGCTCTGATACCTAATGATAGGATAATAACTGAAAATATAAACCATATCACAGATTGAAAATACAGATATCGATATTCAATAGTCTCAATTGGATGGTTTTACATTGGCATGTAATGACTTTTTAAAGAATTATTTTCCCTTACAAAAACTACCTACGGGAATTTAACTTCCGAGAAACTAATTTATTTAATTAATCTAACTAAAACTATATTATGTTATTGTAATGCACGAACAACAACTACTTTAAAAAAAAAAAATAGCATTTTTTCCATCAACGTTTCAGATCACACTCGGATACGAGGAACAAGGAGAGGAAGGTCAACAGGACAAAAATGAAAACAATAAAGAAAAAGAAAAAAGAAAATACTAAAAACCAAAACGAGAAAAAGAAAAAAGAAAGAAACACACACACACACACATATGTTTCTGTGTTTTCATGTGTATATATATATATATA
>MU228436.1:1424252-1447696 GCA_018584345.1 Thuja plicata
TTTCTTTTATTATTCTCTTTTTTTCTAATTCTTTTCCTCCCCCTTTATTTCTTTTTTCTTTTCTTTTTTGTCTTTTTGCCCTTCCTCTCCTTGTTCCTCATGCCCTCCCTCTCTCTTTTTAGTCTCACTGATATGCTACATTCTTTCCTCCTCTCTTTTCTATCTAACATCCTAATGATGGATCATGGAGTGTGATCTGAAACTTTGATGGAAAAAATGCTACACAATCAAAATCCAGAAGCCTTACTAATATATCTTGTTTGATATGCACACCTTACACTATGTTATGTTTTTTCTAAAAATATCAAGAATAGTTTTTTGTGCACAATGGATTTTAACCTCTTAATCTTATCTATTTTTAAAACGCTTTAGTAGTTTAGAAACTAGATTCAAAGTACTACAATTCTTCTTATTTACAAATCTTTTAATGTTGAGTGCACGACTCTCAAATATTTCTTTAAAGTTTAGGTTTGCCTAATTTCAAAAAAAGGTGCCACTTATACCCCCCTTTTTGCACCCCATCTTGGTGCACTTACCTGACACTCAAGGACTACACCAAAGAGTTCTATAAGTTTATGATTTGGTTTGGCCATAGTAAGGAGGATTTGGAAAAAATAACAAGATATATGAATGGTCTGAACTTTAGTCTATAAGAGAAATTGGATCTTGACTCCCCTAAAATCCTAGAGGAGGCTTATCATCTTACTTTGAAGATAGACAAAAATCTACAAAGGAAACAATGTCACTAATAGAGGAAGAGAGAAAGACATTTTAGATGAAGGGGATAGAAAAATAGTAGAGGGAAAAAACATCATTAAGGTGGAGACGAGGCTAGAAGCTCAAGTGAGAGAGAAATTAGTGAAAGAGGAGATTTCTGAAATCTAGGGGCCATATTTTATGGTAGAGGTGGTTCACAATATAAAGGTAGAGGATTTGAAGAGAAGTGTTCCAAAGGCAACAAATATGGACATAAAATTTGGGAGTTCTCAGAAGCATCTTAAAGTGGATATTCCAAGAATAAAAGGAGTAACCAAGTTTTTCTTGTTGATGAAGAGAGTGTGGAGTCACCACTTTTTGGCTACAAAGATGAACTAGAAATGGGTGAATCATTGATGCTAAAAAGGGTATTTTTGAAGCCCCAAAAGGAAGGCATGAGCCAGTCCAAATGAGAGCCTTGTTTAAAACTGAGAGTAAGTCCAAAGGTAAATGTTATAAGGTAACCATAGATAGTGGTAGTATCGATAATATTGTAGCAGAAAGAAAGGTAGACAAGCTAGAATTTAAGAAAATTAAAAATCCTTTACCATACATGGTATCTTGGCTACAAAGAGGTCATCAATTGTTAGTCAATGAACATGCCTACATGTTTTTCCAAATATTAAGTTATAAGGATTGTCTACTTTTTGATATAATGCCCATAGATGTGTGCCACACGTTGCTTGGAAGGCCCTAGAATTTTGATTGAAAGGTAGTGCATGATGTAAGGGAGAATACATGTACCATTGAGAAGAATATGGGGAAGCATACCTTCCTTCCCATAAGGGAGAAAGAAGAGGACAATGATAGCAGTATAAGGCAATGATGGCAAGTGGTAAACAGTTTTTACATGATTTGAAGAAGTAGGAAGGATGATTTTCTTTGGTTCTAAAACCTAGTAATGTAAATACCACAATAAATCTTGATGATTTTCCTCTTGAAGTGCAAAATATTTTAAATGAACATGTGGATATTTCTAAATCTTATTTTCCTAGTGAATTGCCACCTGCAAGGAATATAAGTCACCATATAGATTTGATTTCGGGGGCTATATTGCCTAAAAAAATTTCCTATAGGTTGAAACCTATAGAAAATGAAGATATAAGAAAGAAAGTGTAGGACCTTTTGAAGAAGTGTTTGATAAGGAAAATCCTTAGTCCTTGTTCTATTCCCATAGTACTTGCACCAAAGAAAGTCAGGAAATTGTGTATGTATACTAAATCAAGGGTTATTAATAAGATCACTATGAGATATAGGTTTTCTATTCCTAGAATAGAAGATCCTATGAATTACTCGAGTGGTTCTATGTACTTTTCAAAGATATATTTGAAGAGTGGCTATAGTAAAATAAGGATTAGACGAAGACTAGGGGATGAATGCAAGACAACCTTTAAAACTAACGATGTTTTGTATGAGTGACTCTTTATGTCGTCTGGCATTTCTAATGCACCCAACACTTTTATGAGACCAACGAACAAATTCTTGAAGCCATTTCTTATAAAATTTGTAATTTTATATTTGTATGATATTTTTCTATTTAGCAAATCGAAAGAAGAGCATATAGAGTGTTTGTAGAGGTCTTTAAGGAGGCTACATGAAGAGATATTGCAGATCAATTTTAAAAAGTGTGTGTTCATGTAGACCAAACAAATATACTTGGGATTTTTGGTGTCCAAATATGGGTTAAAGATAGATAAGAAGAAGGTTCAATCCATCCTTGATTGGCCAACACCAAGAAGCATACTGGACGTAAGGAGCTTTCATTATCTTTCTAGTTTTTATAGGAAATTTATAAGAAACTTTAGTCATGTGATGGAACCTATTCTTTAGAATATTAAGGGAATAAAAGGCCACTTATTTGGACTAAAGAGGTTGAAGAAATTTTTAGATTTCTTAAGAAGAAGGCGAGTGAAGAACCCATTCTTTCTTTATTATATTTTGACAAGGTATTTCAAGTAGATTGTGATGCTAGTGGGTTGGCAATTGGGGTATTCCTAAGTCAAGATGGTAAACCGATAGTATACTTTAGTGAGAAATTGAATGAAGCTAAATGTAAATACTCTTCATATGATTTATAATTCTATGCTTTGGTTCAATCCTTAAAGAAATGGAGACATTACTTATTCCCTAAGGATTTTATCAACTACCAATACCAATTGAATAAAATGCATTCTAAGTGAGTTGAATATCTCCAATGTTTCAATTTTGTTTTTAAACATAAGAGTAGGAAAATGAATAAATTTTCTGATGCATTGAGTAGGAAGAACATTTTTTATGTGAAATACAAACTAAGAGTGTTGGTTGCAAAATTTTAAAGGAATTGTAAGCACACAAGATGTAGGTTTCAAGGAAGTTTATGAATCATGCAGCAATCCTAATTGTTGGAATAGAGATCCATGAATATACGATATGATTCAATATGGATTGTTACCCAAAGGGAAAAAATTGTGCGTTCCTAAGGGGTCCATGAGGGACAAATTTTTGAAGGAAAAACATAGTGGTACTTTTGTTGGATATTTTGGTCACGATAAGAATTATCAATAGTCGAGTACTCATTATTTTTGGCTCAAGATGCGAGAGGATGCAAAGAGGTATGTGGAAAGATGAAACATATGGTATTATTCTAAAGGTAGATGCCAAAAGGAATGCCAATATCATCCACTCCCTGTGCCAACTAGGCCTTCAGATTTAGTGAGTATCAATTTAAATTATTGTGATTACCTCATATCCAAAGAGGAAATGAGCCAATTTTTGTTATTGTAAATACATTTTCATAGATGGTACATTTTATACCTTGCAAGAAAACTAGTGATGCCACAAACATAGATAATTTATTTTTCAAACAATTTGTAAGGCTTCATTAGATTCCTAGGACTATAATCTCTGACTAGGATAGTAAATTTGATGGTCATTTTAAGAGGACCCTATGGAATAAGTTAGACACTAATATGAACTTCAATTTTCCTTACCACCCCCAAATAGATGGGAAGACCAAAGTGGTTTACCGAAGCCTTGGAGACATATTAATGATGTAACCCAAAAACCCTTAAGAGAAATTTCTCAGAAGATACACAACAAAAATGTTATAGAATTTGAATTCTTCATTAACTTTTACAACTTACTCTGCCTCTACAATGAAATAAAACTCCTACTTATTACAATTCCAAAAATTCCCATATTTGGTAGATTTTTAGGAAAAACAAATTTTTTTGTTTTTCATAATTTTGAAAACTCATCCTATGAATCCTAATTTTTCCCAAGAAAGCTCCCAACTAAGGAAAGACAAATTGCCAACTAACCCAAAAAATCATAAAAACAATTTCGGATTTATTAAAAAAAACAAAACTCAAAAAACTGGAAAGAAATAGAAAAAGCCAATTTTGGAGCTCAAGATGAAATTTCAAGCTCCCAAAAAAAGGTCGAAACGGCCACCGACAGAGATGGTTATAAAATTTCAGCCAAAATCCACATTCGAGTCAAAATTTATGACCCTCCGAAGCTCCTGCATCAATTAAGATGCCTGGTAACCGAGATTTAGCATTGGCTCAAATCCATATCATGGAGACGGGGATTTTTCAAGGGAAGAAGATTCTACAAGTACTAAGGATAAAAATTGTACTTCATTACATCAAACTATAATATAATGCATTATGGATACATAGTTGTGGAAGAAAACCCAAACACATGAGTACTTCAGATATTTGGTAAAGTAGAGTGGTTATTGTCTTGAAGATTCTTCATGACTCACTAGGTTTGAGACAAATAAGATTGGTTGTCCCATTGAAGATATCATGAGAAAGAGCTCATTTTATTTATTTATTTATGGGGAATCTAATGCAGGGGCATCTTTCTTATTCAATATTGGTTTCGATTTCTTCATTTTTTTTACTTCTATGTTTAGTAGTTTTTTTTTTGTTGTGATGTTAGGGTTTTTAGTGTGGGTCTATCATCTTGTATTTTTCTAATTCTTATCTTGTCACCAATCAAAAAAGCATTGCACTTCCTATCAGCTAAGGGATAAGAACTCTAATGTATTTCCTATTACATCAGATATGTGACTCATGTTGACCATTAGTTCAATTGGTTTCTTTCCATGTGATGGTTGGGATATTTGCTAGTTGAAGTGGTTTCTTTAGTAATGACCATTCAAAGATTTGAAGAAGAGGAGGAGTGTGATCGAGAGGGTTGGTTGGATTGGAGAATATTGGAAGAAAGAATAGTTGACAGAGAGGCTGGTATTCAAAACAAATAGTGACCAAGAGAGTATAAAGGTGTATTATGTTATGTGTTTGTGGAGGCCAATTATATAGGTCGCAAGTGGATGTAATGCTAAGACCTTGAAATACATGAAAATATTGTAAAGAAAACTTCATATTATCAAAGCCCTTTTGTTAATATAGATCAATAAACTTTCTCTTTGTTATATCTTGTCTATTTGTTTATATGTTCATTAAGAGTGTTAGGGAATCATCCTGAACTTGTTTGAAATATTATGACTAAGAGGGGGGGTGAGTCAGTACAAATAGGTAATGAACTAATTTAACCACCGATATGAATATCTGCATTATTAACCTCCAAACAACAAAGCATATAACTGAAGTAAACAAATATTTATAAACAATATCAATCATCCACAAAATCAACATACATAACACATATTTTATTGTGGAAACCCTTATAAGAGGGAAAAAACCATGGTGGGGATGACACCCACAAGATCAATACTGTAATAAATGAGTTTTCCCTATTAGGAGCTACAAATACCATTTCTAAGGGTTCACCCTATTAAGAGTGATTAGTACACTATTAGGAGTACAATCAGATCAGTGAGGATCTACCTTGCTATAGGATTTAAAACCTCAATAAATAAGTAAAAGGATTTAGAAATAAGAACCTGTTAAAGTTCACCCTATTAAGGGATTTAACCTTCTGCAATTGTAAGAGAAAAACAAGATATGTTGATCTGTAGAATGGAATTGATTTCCTATCTAATCCTTTCTTTTCTTTTTCTTCCCAATGTTGTACAGATATCTTCTTCTTCAATTTACATAATTTCCTAATATGAAAATATGATTACAACCCTAAATCAAATGATTTAGTAATCCTTATTTAGATTGTCATTAGGTGACACAAGACCTAGAACTTTCCACCATGGTTGTCTCAAAATATTAGCAAACATGCTCGAAATCAACATAAAAAAATATCCAATATGTCATCCTTAAATATATTACCAATATTTAGAACTAATATTTCAGCCTCATATCGAAGGTATTAACCAAATTAATATAAAACTCTGATCGGTGACCAAATAGGTGAACTGTCTTCTCATTCAAAACATAATTCATTCAAAAAAAGAGATAAATAGTTGTGGTTGGAATCATGGATTCCACTTACCATACAATAGCTATATCTATGATCGCAACATCTAAATCTTCCCTTAACTCGACCGCTACCACATTTTGTGTCTGATACTGTTCTTCCTGAACACCAGTGAACATGCATAGTTGATATTTCCTTTACCAATCATTGAAATCATGACAAATGAATACATTGCCATCAAGGATAACCCAATATGCATCAACTCATGACCACTCTTCATATCACCTTCAAAACTACCATAATGCTAACATAGCTTATTATTATTTATGTTCTAATTCCTTCATTTTGAATTCACTCTGAAACTAATTGAAATTATATCCAACAAGACTTGTCATCACTTTTCAATGTGTAGAATTAAAAAGTTGCATTATTAGTGTTCTTCTCCTTTACAAAAATTACATTAAATCAAATACATAGCACATCTCTACTAACCTGCCTATCATATTTATATAATTATTACTTCATACTATTACATATTTAAAAAGCTCTATAAATTTATATCTATGCTCTATCTATATTCCTTGTTTTTCCTTATAAATGATATACCCATTAAAACCCTTGAACATACTAAATATGTCATTGGTCAAAAATTTTTTTTTTCTATTTCATATAAAGCATAAACAAATTACATATTCATTGGTATGCAGTTTCTTCGTACAAAATTAACAAACTATCAAAACTCTCTGTACTACTAAGAACAACATTATAGAAGTTTACAATGTATACTAGCTATCCAGCATATATCCAAAAAAAATCTGATTTTATTTTAACAGCTAACGAGACTAGGCCTCATCTTCTTCTTCAACATCATTGGAGTCTAGAGAGACCGAATTGTATCCAATGATCTCGTGAGCTCTGCCTCTGAGGTCTGTAGAATTCTTTGGCGAATCCTTGTTCTCCTTCCATTGTTCTGACAGTTTCAACTATTCGATGAATTCAACAAGGGTAACCTCGAATTCCTCCTTAGTCTTCATGGTGGTATACACATGGCCAATCTCATATTTTTCTATGGTGGTCTTCCCTTCTCTCACAATTAGAAGAAAATTTCTCTCTTTCATCTTAATAACCTTGGTGACTTGCAACGCAATGTCAAGAAAGATGAGTCTTCTATGAAACTCGGTAAGATTCATGTCCATTCTGGCAAGCACTTCATTATTATTATCCTTTAAAATGTTCCATAATATAATGAAAGATAAGTTAGACCAGAAGGTGTTACAAAAGTTGCTGCTACTAATGAAACCTGAGATAATATTCATGGAATTAAAGGGAATATTATAGGAAAGACCAAACATATTGAAAATGTCAGAGGCAAAAAGACACTCAAAAAAGATATGTTCCACAGACTCTTGTTATTTACAGACCAAACAAGAAATGGGACCCCCCAAAGGATTTTTATGTGGAAGTTTATGAAGAAAGAGTTTCCACAAAAAAATAGGTGATCTTTGGTTCCAAGGGCCTACTCCAAAGGAGTTTGAAGAATTTGTTCCAATCAGAGTCATGCACCTCAAGACCTTATTTGAGGTTGATATGGGAAAAAATATCTGAGTTCACAGACTGGATTTGGTATATGTACCAGGATTTACCAAGGTGGAGGGGGTGTTATCAGGCCATATTAGCTAGAAGGTGCAACAGTCAGTTGAGCAACAACCACTAAAAGGTCTAACGGTATCAAGGGCATTAGAGAGTATGGAATATGTTCTCTATTGCAATTTGGGGATGTTGAACCATGATTCAAATTGTTCCCATGTAGATAGCTCTCCATGCTGAATTATATTTTAAAAAATAGAAACTCCTTTACCTAACCACTTTCTAGTAGAACATCCTAGTAGAAGAGCCAAGGGTTTATTGCCATGTTTTAGATTCCACCAAATGGATTTTAGACCATAGATTTTACCATTCTTTTCAGTTGGGTCATTATTACACAAGAGATGTTTTACATATTTCCACCAGTTCCAAATAATTTTGAATATATTAGAGCCTAACATAGAAACATTGAACTCTATTTTTAGAATATCAGTGAAGCATAGGTTCTGCCACCCTTTTTATTTCCTAGGGTGAGCCACGTACAAGTTGTTCCTCACCAAAAATTTCCAAGGCTCTTCCCCATAAGCTACCTTAACAATCCATTTAACAGCTAGAGAAATACTCTGGGTACTGAGGTCTTGAGGCTCAGACCCCCCAGGATTTATCCCTGGTACACCATTCCCATAAGACTGCATGCATCCTTCTATGACCTCTTCCATAAGACTAGACAAAGTCTCTGATAAAATTTTGGATAGTATTGAATTTATGTTGGTTAAAAATCCATGAGGAGAAGTAGATTGGATAAGAGGACATAATATTATGACAAACTTGAAACCTCCCGAGGAATGAGAGGAGGTTGTTATCCTATATATTAAGCTTCCTACGAATCTTCTCCTAAACCCAGCCCCACATCTTATTGATATTGGAGTTGATAGAAAAAGGAATCCTCAAGTATCTAGCCACGTGGTGAGGTCCTCCCCACATAAATTCATATTTTATCCACCAAGTTGGGTGAATATGATCCCAACCTAGCATAAAATATTTTGATATAGAAACTTTTTTGCCTAATGAAAGGCAAGATATGTTCATCTTAGTCATTAGATTTCCCATGTTAGATTCATCTAGGTGCAGTAGAATGGAGGTGTTATCTACAAATTAGATGTTGGAGACTTCTAGGTTATTAGGGAGGAGGATACCTTTAACTCTTGGAGACAAAGTATCATCTCTAAGAAGGTAGTGAAGGGAAGATCTACAACAATTTAAAATAGGGAGGGGCCAAGGGGACATCCCTGGCTGATGGATCTAGAAAGACCAAAAAAATATGATCTAACTCCATTTACTTCTGCTATAGCCATGGTACTTTATAGGATAATAGATACCATTTTATAATGGTAGGGAAAGAATCCTAATGCATCCAACATCATAAGGATAAAGTTCCACTCGATTCGGTCATAGGATTTCTAATAGTCAATGAGGAGCATGGCACTCTGTTGACCAGAAACCTTGGCCCAATCCATCACTTCCCAGCATGTTAAGAGGTTCTTAAAGATGTATCTCCCCTTCAAAAACCTTGTTTGATTGTTGTTAACAACTTCAGGGAGCAGGTTTTCAATCCTAAGTTCCAATGTTTTGGCTAATATTTTGTAGACCACATAGAGGAGGGTTATGGACCTCTAAATTTTAATCAAGAGCCTATCTCCATCTCTAGGTATAATTTTAAAATGAGTCCTACATTTAGAATAGGGCCAAGAGTGCCTTCTTCAATGGCCTCATTGAATAGATTGAGAAGATTTTGATGAATCCAATTAATATTAACCTTGTAGAACTTAATAGGTAGACCATTTGGGCATGGAGCTTTATAATTATCCATATTCTGAATGGAGTTTCTATTCTCTTCTACTATAAGCCCTCTATTTAGCACTGCTACATATTACTTAGCAACCTTCTTAGAGATGATATCGCTAATCCTGAACTTCTAGCAGTTTCCATGGGGAGGCCTAATCCTTCTTAAGTAAACAACTCTTTCTAGAACTTTGAGAAAGTATTGAAAATATCCTCCTGAGAGGTGATGATTTAATCATGATCTCTAATATAGGAATATTATCTCTAGCCTCTTTCTTATTTAAGGTATGAAAGAATAATTTGGAAACTTTATCTCCCAAATTAATCTAGTTAATTCTGGCTCTCACTCTAGCACCTCTAGTTCTAGCTAGTCGCAATTTCCTGAGAGAGTCCTTACAAAGCATCACCTTGTTAAGAAAATAAGGGTTGGAGGGAGAGTCTTGAATCTGTGATTCTTCTTCTTGCACAAGGATTAAACTATCCTATACATTCTCTTCCTCTAGATTCCTTGGCCTTATTGTTTTCTACTACTTTGAGCATACTTTGCCATGATTCAAAGATTTGGGTCCATTCTATAAATGTCAGAGTCATGTTGAGAAAATTGCTCATTATACCAAGATTTGAATTTGATTGCTGCATGCACATCCTCATCCTTAATGAGGGAATTATTAAGTGCAAGTCATTTCTTCTTAATTGCCTCAGCTCTCTGATCATTGACAAGTTGTACAGAGGTGAATATAGGGTTTTGAAAGTTGGACCAAGTAAACCAAATTCCTTTTGAATCCCTTTTCTTGCCTGTCATTGGATCAAATAGGTTAAGTATGTTGATAATCCTATTCCAATAAAGGGGTTCATTGCTTCTCCATTCAAATCTAAGGCCTCCTATTTTATCTTGAGCCCTCTCTATCATATTGAAGTCCCATGGTACAATATAGGTAATATTACATAAGTCTGGCATCCACCTCCATAGCTTAATTATGTCATTGTGCTCATTGGGAGCATAGATTGACCACATGCCAAATTATGTGTTGTTTGTCTTGAATTTGACCCATAGAGCCCAGTTGCATGCCGAAATACCCCAATCTTGTACAACTTTCTTCTAATTGGGACCCACCAAAATGGAGGTCCCACCCTTGCCTTTGAGATGTTTGGTTGACAAATAATTTGTATCTTTCTAGATGCATTTGAGGGAAATATATAGTTCAAAGCATATTTCATTAACCTCTTGTAACATGAGTATATCCAATTTTTTGTGCAAATAAAGAAGTCCTTTGAGCACATATTTCCTTTTAAAGGCCTTAAGCCCTCTAACATTCCATGATGCACAATTGATAATCATGGTCAACCCCTAAATTCTAATATATGTGGGCTTCCTATATACTTTGAAGCATTTAGGAATATCAACTCTTGGGGATTTAGAAGGTTTAGGGGTCCCACTAGTGGGAGGAGGCCTACCTCTTTTTATTTTAACCAAGATTCCTTCTCCCATGTCTAACCAACCTTTTTTATTCGGCATATTTTCCTTCTTGTTCCGCTTGTAACTATCAATAGTGAACATAATTGTTTCATTAGAACTATTACTTGGGGGATCCTCCTGGGCTCTACCAATCTCTCCTTCCTCCAACTCAGGATCCTTCAACTGCTCTGGGTCAACCTCTACTTCATCTATAGGTAGGATAGACCCCTACTCTCTCTTCCTAAACCTAGGACCCTAAATACACTGATCAGGTGGAGGTGGAAGGGGAGGGGCCATGGATAAATACAATAGAGAATTCATTAAGCTTATCTTCGATGCCTTCAATTGAAGGTGAGGGGATCTCTACTAAACCATCATCCTCATTAGGATTTATGGTCTCTAGAAGGGAGGAAGAGGGTACAAAAAAGTCACTTGGGTTGCCTACCCTGTCTATAGAAAGAGCCGGGGATGAATCCAAGGTGGAGGGAGAAAGTTGACCATGGGGAAGGATAGAGTATAGCTTCCACTTAGGCTTTGAATTCCCCTTATTTCTCATAGCTCTGTCTCTAATCTTGTCAATAATGAGTTGTTGTGCATTCTTATTTTTGTGTTTTAATTTGGGGTCTTTACCACTCAAGCCAAAATTGAGAACATCAATGGTAGGGAGCTCCTCAAAGGGATTAGAGTTATCAGAATTCTCTTGGGGAAGATTAGAGTGTTCTTGAAATTGGTCTTTAAGTTTATCAAGAGTAGCGCTGAGGGTTGCAGAGTCTTGCATCCAAGCAGGGGGCGAGATTATCATTTATGGGGAGTGATACGGGGTGATGCTGGTGCTGGTTAAGATTCAATCCCAAGAGGTGATTCCTTTTGAACATCTTTTGGGTTAGGGGCAATTTTAGGGCCAACGACACAACACTTTTTAAAGATAGGGCAATCCTATTTTTTGTGACCCTCTTTCCTACATATAAAAACCCACTGACTCCACCCAGAAAGGTAATAATAAAACAAATGGGAGAAGAACCAATATCAAAATGTAGGATTTCACAGAAATCAATTCTGGGTTTGAAAGAGATGAGGACTGAGATATCTATTTTTTGAATGAGCACATTAGACTGGTAAATTCTTATAACTTTACCCACTTGTTCAAGGGTGAGGGGAAGGAGATTCAATAGATAGGATGGGAGGTTGCCGATAATCAGACAGCTAGGGCTAGACAGAGCCAGGACTTCATCTTGGGTAGCCTTGAGTGACCAGGGAATAACACGGAATTGACAGGGGCCAACTCTCCAAAACTGCCTGTTGATTATGGCTCTCTGCGATTTAGGGTCACATAAAAACATAATAAACATACCTTTTTGAAGCATTCTACAATATGAAAAATGAAACCATGATTTTTGTCCCCAAGTTTTTTGAAACCAGTTATTGAAAAAGTTCCTAGAAGGGACCTTGGTTATGTCTAAAGAAGAAAAAAAAATAACACACTCTTTCAATCTAGATTTCTCCTTTTCAATAGTGACATTCATCTCATGATTCATCTTAATAATAAGCTTGGGAGGAACAAGAGTCTTACCTTTATTTCCTTCACTAAGTGGAGTGATCTGGGTCTTGTTTGAGAGGAACGCGACTCCTTTCGACAGTCTAGGAGCATTTTGGACCGCTTGTTTGAAGGATCTCGTCCTTGGTTGGGAGGATAGTTTCTTTCCATCTACTGTTAGCCACATGCTACCATTTGGTTCTTATGGTGTAGGTAGAGAACTCGCACGAGGATCAATGCTACAAACTTTGCTAGCGGAATGTGCGGTTTAATCTTTAGCAACAAAATTAATAACAGAATATTTACTACCCTTTAATGCCCCAGGCAAAGTGGATGTCATTAATGGAAATTGCGTTGAGCCTCGTGGGAGGGCAGGGCCATATGAAAACCCTAGGTATTAGTCGAACCTCGAACAAATTTGCAGAGCCATTTCTATCAGGATTCAATTTTTCTCGTATGAATGAAATTCATATCCTTAGTCAAAATGTTTTTTAATTCTATTTATATTTTTTATAATCTTAATAATATAAACTAATTTAAATTCAACAACAACAACCCAAAAAAAAGAAAAATAGCTCACTAGCCTAAACCTTATCCTATATTATCTTTTAATATAATTTTATGTCATTTTATTACTGAATTTTATAAATCATGAGAAATCCCAAGTGGAAGGCTGTACCTTATTCAATAACTTTACCTAATTCACCATGATAATAATAAATAAATAACCACTATTTACATCTTTCTCAACGAAGACAACCATTATAAATTTACTTAAAAGATCAATATTGAACAAATGGGTGGCAAAAGAAACATATCACCAAACTGTTAACGGTAGAAGTTCACATCCTGAGGTGGAATGGAATTTTCTTTGGTTTATTAACCACTCTATTGACTATACTTTATTATGGCATCATGCACACAAGATTCTTCGTTGGTTTTTTAATTTCAATATACTTTTATGATGTAAACTTCCAAGATTTTTCATTGTATTATTAATTTCAATATACTTTTATGATGTAAACCTCCGAACAGACAAAAGTTATTCGGATTGCTTGATACAGCTCAGAG
The DNA here is from genome assembly GCA_018584345.1 of Thuja plicata. Lineage (NCBI taxonomy): Eukaryota > Viridiplantae > Streptophyta > Pinopsida > Cupressales > Cupressaceae > Thuja > Thuja plicata. Next base: position 1,437,815 of record MU228436.1, read on the forward strand.
TGTTTCTATTTTATCAGGGATTCAATCAATGCCCAATCTCCGCTTGCTTCTCATTGAGTATGGAAGATGTCCTCAAACTCAATTGATTCATCTTTCAAGGCCGGCTGAGAAAAATAATCCTATTTGAATATGACAATCAAACCAATCACGAATAGTTTTTTACAACGAATAACTTTAACATTCCGATAATAGCAAGTTGCCTACTGTATCACAATAAACAAAAATATCCGTTTTAGGTGAAAATCATGGAAATAATGGTTAAATAAATGTGTCCAGCGTTACAAACGAATCACAGCACCGAATATGTTGGCCATATAAAGTTAAAGTTGTAATTCAACATGAAATCTTGTTACAAATTAAATTATAATGGTATTTAATGTCGTGGAAATGATGTGAGGTTGATATTATATATCCAATGTAGTTGTTTTGACGTTTACATCATTATAAATAGTTGTATATTGTTATGTGATGATTGTAAATTTTGAAAACTATTTGTTAATCTAATTAATCTAATCATATGTGGCAGATCTACAATTAATTCAACAACATATTAATTAAGCACTTCTCTATAAAAGTAAAACATAAAGATAAATGAACGTATGCTGTCATGCTCTATTCTATTGTTCGTCTATCCTTCAAGATCTTGTATGGAAAAGCATCTGTTCTTGGATTGTTGAGCACATGCACAAGATGATATTAAAGGAATGGTGTATGGTTGATTGGTATTGATACAAGAAAGATGATATGATAACAAGTAGGTTGCAAGATTGCAAAAGTCGCATAATTTCTCTAAAATCGCATTAAATGATCAAATTAAAAAGAGGAAGAAAGATGTTCTTTTAAGAAGTTTGCAAAAGAATCAAGGATTGAGATTAAGTGGTTAATTTGAATAAAGGGATGAGATTGAGTAGTAGATAATAGTTGGTTGACTTTTGTTAATACATCTTTGAATTCAATGGTCTTAGTCATGTTGGGAGATGTGAGAGAAAAGTGATAATGAATTAATAAATTAAACATTTAAATATTCATTTAACTAATAGTAGAAAAGGTGACAAACATTAAATAATTAAATATTTATTTCGTCATACGAGAGAAAAGGCTAATGACTTAAATAAATAAAAATATTTAATTGAATAATAAAAGAAGAGGCTATTGAAATTAAATAAATAAATACTATATTTTTAATTGATAGAGGAATTATGATATAATAATTAAATAGATACAATATATATTTGATACAAACTTAATATCCATTATCAGAAAACTTTTGAGCAACATTAAAAAAAATCCACAATGAGCTCTGCAACTGCTAATGGAGTTCACGCACACAGGTCTCCTTCCAATTTTTTTGAGCAATCAGCAAGGTGGGGAAAGCAGTTTGGGGAGAGTAAAGCTTCAGGTTCTTATTGGGTGGGTGGGGAAGAATGGACTCTATCAAATTCCCTGAGGAATAAGGTCTAGAGGAAGCCATTTTCTAAACCCTCACACATCCCATTATAGGTCTTTCACTCAGGAAAATGGGTGGATGAATCAGGGCCTTCCTTGCCGAAGCATATCCGGCCACAGTGGGTCTTCCAGTCAGGAACCTAGGAATACAAATCGTATAACAAGTCTGGCCAGGGCCAATGGCACTACCAAGTTCCCAACCAGTGGCTTCCCTCAAAAGGAGCAGGTTGTCGGTGCAATTATAATAGGCAGAGGAGGATCCCGGATAAGACAGTGAGATTTGATATTTGCGGTTTGATATCTCCATCCCGCTTGGGGGATCCAAGTAAAGATTCGTCCCCAATATTAGCTGAGGGTTTTCCGCAGGCAGCTCCCCCCATTTCACCAATTCAGTTGAATTTGTCAGTGATTTTGGCTCCACCGTATAGGATTGAGTCAGATCCAAAGGTTGTTCTTGCTGATCTCGGCAGGGGACATCAGATCTCCAACAGAGTTTGAATCCCTAAGTGCATGTTTTCTTCATCTATCATAGATTTGAGATCCAGGGCTCTCATTGGTAAGATCTGGAATTACTCTCCTTCCAGCATTGATTTATTTAAATGGGCTTCTAAAATGTGGTCAAGATTACAAAATGCCTTTATGATAGATTCGAGTAGGGGTTTTTTCATTGCTATATTTGATAACCACTCCAACCACGATCAGATTCATAAGTTTAAGGGTTGGTTCTTTAAGGGATGGGGAATCGATACTCAACACTAGACTCCTCATTTTCAGCCTCAGAAGGGCCCTGTTAGATTCTTTCCATTTTGGATATCTCTCCCTGCCCTGCCTCTAGAATTTTGACAACCAGATATTTTGGAGGTTTTGGCTAACAAGATAGGCATCTTTATTCAACATGATTAGGGTTCTCTTGATGATTGTCATGTTCCATTCTGATTATGTCTTCTTAAAGACATTTCTACTATTTGGCCCAAGTTTCTTTCTGTTGAATCTAAATTTGGCCCTACTCAACAATCCATCGTCCTGAATAATTCAGCCATGGTTATGATTAAGATGGATTCCCTTGGCCACCTGGATTCTTTGTGTCAGTCGGGAGATAGCAACAACATTAAAGTGTGTCGGGATCTATGTTCTTCACCTTCAGATTGTTGTTCCTGGATCTTAAGGGCCAAGGAGTTCCCCTCAAACCTTTCTTTATTTTTAAGGGACTTTGATTCACACAGAGCCTTGATCTCTCCATCGAAAGTAGGGTCTCTTCTCCACTCTTGGATAGATTGTTCCCCAGTTTTGGCTAACCCTGATCTACTATTTCACCCTCCAAGAGGTGTCCTCCTACCTGGCAAGTACCCTCAGGTTAATCAAAATCAATCTTCCAGTCGGATTGACCCTCCCCCCTCAGGGTTGGGGGATGAGGATCCTCTTCCAGCTCTATCCCCCCTAGTATCGAAGTCCATCAGGGGGGATGATCAGTTTCAATCTCAGATTCCTAGCTCCTCAGATCTGGATTCTGTGGCTGAGCCCTACCCAGGCACACTCAAGAACCCTTCTAGTTCTATTACTCACAACTCAAAGCTTGACTCGTGGCTTTGGCATAATTCTGAGATTGCAGGGCGTGAGTTCGATTATGAGCCAGATTGGTCTATAGCTGATAACCTAGGTCATGATGATGGAGAACCATCCCCTCAGGCATCTTCCCATAGAGAATTGCAGTAGAGATCCTTGCAAAACTTGAATCCAAACATTCTGACTGATAATAGCAATTTGGGTCTTTTTCCTACATGCCGGTTAGTTTCTCCTTTGCATTCCTAGAAAGAAAATGTTGATAAATTATCAGAGGCGGATATTGACGTAGTGGTAGATCTTATGCTGTGTGGGAGGCTATTAGATGGGCCTCCAAATGGGGGAAGTGGGGCCAAATCTAAATTTATGCACAATATCATGTCTCCTCATCCGACATGTGGAATTATTCAGACAGATGTAATCCATTCTCAAACTATTATTTGTTCTCCTCAATCTCAGAAGACGAGAGGTCGCCCCACCAGGGGTAAAAAGATTGATGCTAAATTGCTGCTGGGATTCAGACTACACTCCCCTTTACTTCCATTCCTCATAAATCCAAGCTAGATGCTGCAGCCTCTATTTCTAAAAAATTGAATCAAGGTAGGAGAGAAACTATCTCTTTTGGTTTACAATGAAGCTGGTCTCCTGGAATGTTAGAGGCATAAATGCCCCTAACAAGTCCCGACTCATTAAAGATCAAATCTTAATTAGTAGGGCAGATCTAGTTCTCTTATAGGAAACTAAATTATCTCATGACAAAGGTCTTTTAGTCTTTAAAACTTGGAAGGGTTAGGAGTTCATCCACATTCCCTCAAATGGAGCCTCAGGTGGCCTAGCGATTCTGTGGAAGCCTCGTAGGTGTTCAGTAAAGTTTAGTTCCTTCGTGGCTAATTGGATTTTGGCAGAGGTCTCTTTTTTTCAAATCTCATTCTACTTATTCAATGTGTATGGCCCAGCCCCAGTTGCTACTAAACAACACCTTTGGGATACATTGTCCAATAACATCTCTCATATTGGAGATTCAAAGATTATTTTACGAGTAGATTTCAATGCTACATTGGGTGAATTAGACAAGTTTGGGGGGGCAGGCCCTTCGTTCAAAGTCACACATGATTTTAAAGATTTTATTGAAGGCAATATTCTTTTTGACTGTTTTCCTCCTCAGGGGAAGATCACCTGGTCTAATAGGAGGAAGGGTCCTCATTTTGTTGGCGCACACCTAGACAAATTTCTTCTTAATCCCCAATGTATTCTAGCCCATGGGTGTACCAAATCTAACATCCTCAACATCTCAGGCTCGAATCACTATGCGGTGGCTTTAGATATAGATTCGGGCAACACTCCTTTTAACCTAATTCTTATTTAAAAATTGAGCGCATGTGGTTTAGGGATCCAAGATTTTCCTCTCTCCTTCAACTTTGGTGGTCGCAATGTCCAGTGGAGAAAGGATATAAGATGTTTCAGTTGTTTAAAAAATTATTGTTCCTAAAAGCCAAAATTAAGGACTAGAACCAGAATACTTTTGGGAATATCTTCTCAGTTAAATGGGATATTCAGCAGTATTCAAATTTTTGGAATGAACACGTCCTTATTCATGGGCTAGACCAGCAGATTTATGAAACTCAAAAAGAATTACAAGGCAGAATGGATGAGACACTGCTTAGGGAAGAGATCTATTGGCACCAGAGGTCTAGGGAACTCTGGATGTTAGAAGGAGATAGGGATACTAGTTTTTTTCATGCCTTTGCTAAGGTGTGTAGACAAAAAAAGGCTATTTTCCAAATTAATGATGATCAGAATAACAGTCTCTCCTTGGAGAAGGATATCTAGGCGGAAGCAGTCAGGTCCTTTCAAGATCTCCTCTCTTCCTCGGATGACCATCTAGAACTTTCTCAGGCAGATTTACACTATATTCCTTCCATAGTTTCAGATTTAGACAATAATTTCCTGCTCCATCCTTTCTCTATAGAAGAAATCAAGTCTTCGATGTTCGCCATGAAGCTAGATAAAGCACCGGGTCCAGATGGGCTTACCTCCCTATTTTTCCAAAAATGTTGGGAATTTATGAAGAATGAGATTTGGGAGGTAGTAGAGGAGTCTAGAAGACATTCTTCTATGTTTAGAGCTTTTAACAATACATTTATTACGTTGATTCCCAAAGGCCCTCATCCTAGTTCTTTTTCTGATTATAGACCTATATCGTTGTGCAACACAATCTTTAAAATCATTACTAAATTTATTTCAGCCCGGCTTGGGAAAATTCTCCCCAATATTATCTCAGACCAGCAGGGGGTTTCATTCCTCAAAATGATACAGTGGAAGGGGCCATGATAGCTCATGAATTTCTTCACTCGATCAAGATTCAGAAGTTGCAGGCTATAGTTCTAAAGCTAGATATGATGAAAGCTTACGATAGGGTTAGTTGGGATTTTCTCAAACTGAATATGTCAAAAATGGGTTTTAATCCAAAATGGATCAAATGGATTATGGCATGTGTAGAGGGGGCTAAGTTCTCAGTTTTGATCAATGGCTCCCCAATTGGCTTTTTTACTTCCTCACGCGGTATTAGGCAAGGGGATTCTCTGTCTCCATTCCTCTTCATTATCATGGCCAAGGGTTTAAGTAGGATCATCACTTACAAACAAGTGCAGGGAGATCTAAAGGGGATCTCCTTGCATAAATCACAACTGTTAGTCACCCACACCCTATTTTCTGATGATTCTTTGTTATATTTTGAAGGTTCCCTCAAGGAAGTAGGAGCCATTTTAGATATATTGTCATTTTACTGTAAACTGTTGGGGCATAAAATTAACATCTCAAAATCTAAGGTATTTTTCTTCCAGGTCCCTAAGGTGACTCAAGAGGCTATCATAAATCTATTAGTATTTGATGTGGATAGCATTCCCAGTAAGTACCTGGGTATCCCCCTATTTCAAGGCTCAGGTAAGGCTGCTTTATGGGATAATATATTTAAATCTATTGTAGATCACATCTTAGCTTGGAAATCTAGATGGATCTCGCTCGTAGGTAGGATCCTCCTTGTTAAATTAGTTCTCTCCTCTATCCCAAACTATATAATGTCTGTGCTGAAGGCTCCTAGGGGGGTTGTGGATAAAATTAAAAAGAATCTCAAGGATTTTATTTGTAAAGGTAATATGGATGGTTCCTCGAAGATTCCTTTAGTCTCATGGGATAATCTCTCATTCCCTAAAGATTGTGGGGAGGGTAGGGATTCATGACATTAATTCAAGGAACTTAAGTTTAGGGGCCAAACTGGCCTAGAAGATATATGATAAACCAGGCTCCCTTTGGGAGAGAATCATTTTTCTTAAATATTTGGACTTGGATGATCCTACTCGCATCCTCACTATCGGGAATCCACCTTCTGGTTCTGTGATGTGGAACTTCATTCTCGAGTGCTATCAAGTTATTCTTCCTCACCTTTCTTGGATCATCAATTCAGGAGATCGAGCAGATTTTTGGGATGATTCGTGGAATGGCTAGCCGCCCATTTCTTCTACTTCAGGTCTAACTTTTTTAACCAAACAAGTCTTTCAACAGGCATGGGGATGTTAGGTTAATAAGTATTTTGAGTTATCTTCTTCTTAGTTAGTAGGCAGAGTAGTTTGGAGAGATTTTTCACAGTTGGACATTCCTCAGGACCAATTCATATGTCTTAAAGATCAGTTAGATCAAAGGTTGTTATATGTTAACTCCTCTTCTAATAGACTTATTTGGTCAGCTGCTCCGAACGATAATTATTCAGTCAAGTTAGGTTATCAACATCTGAAGAAGCATGGTTTACATCCGCAGGAACCTATTTTTAAATTTTGTTGGCACCCGGCTATACTCCCTAAAGTAGGATCCTTTCTCTAGTTAGAAATTCATAGTAGAATCCTCACTAGTGATCGGCTCCATAGACTTGGAATTGACAACAATTTTGTTTGCGTTTTATGCAAAACTAGTCAAGAGAATGTTAACCATCTGTTTGCCTCCTGCTCTTTTACCCAGGAAATTTGGTATTATATTTTGGGTAAATTTGGTTGGCAAGGTCCCCTATCTAATTCAATTAATGGCATTATTGAGCAGTGGCCAGTTCTATATAGAGACTCTTTCTTTGGCCATATTTGGAGATTCATCCCAGCAGCAGTCACTTGGAGCATATGGTGGGAGAGGAATAAGAGGATTTTCAGAAAGGAATTTTGTTCCTCTGCTCAAGTTTGTGAGTTTTATGTTAAATCAATTTAGGAAACGGTAAATTCATTTGCTTTCAGATCCAAATATCTATCCTCCATGTTCACATCACAAGACTCTAAAATCCTTAATCAATGGGTCTCTATAACTATCCCGTTTAAAGGGGTCCTCCTCGGTAAGAAAACAAAATCTGATATTCGCAAGGATATCAAGTGGATACCTCCAGACAAGGGCTTTATTAAGTTAAATTTTGATGGGGCCTCTAAGGGTAACCCAGGGGAATCTGGAGTTGGTTTGTTTCTTAGGGATTCTGATTTGACAGTAACCAGTGCTATTAGCTCTAAAATTCCAATTGGTTCCAATAACATTGTGGAGGCGAGGGCTTTATTTTTGGGCCTATCAGCTACTACCTCCCAAGGAATTAAGTGGATTCATATTGAAGGGGACTCCCAAACTATTACTTCAGCTCTCTCTCTCCAAAGTTCTCCTAATTGGGAGATCAATTATATTTTGGATAATGCCAGGAAAATTCTTCCTCAGTTCACAGAATTCAAGATTTCCCATTGCTACAGAGAAGCGAATGGACTAGCAGATTGGTTGGCAAATCAAGGAGCCATTTTAAAATTTGGTGTGATAGTTTGGAATGTTGATAACCTAGCTAAGGCTCTGATTATGGTCAAAGGTGCTGATTGGTCTAGCAAGGAGGTTTCCTCGATCTATGTACTTTGAGCTCTGAATTGTGGGTCGAGGACTAGGTGGGAGATAGGAACCTCGTTCCTTTTATAATCTGTGTCATTCTGTCTGGCATCTCACCTATAATTTTTTCCTCTTTTTCAGCAGACTGTTTGGCATGTACTCCACTTGTGTGGAATGTTGCTACACAATTTGCACTCATTTGGTGATTAGTTGGCTCCCGGATTCCCTCATTCATACTTAGATCTTTTCAAGGACATGACATCATTTAATTAATTGGCTCCTAGATTCCCTTATGTGTAGTTGGATCTTCTCAAGGACATGACATCATTAGCCAGTCTGATAAGTGCCTTCTACAGATAAAACCACTTTCAAAATTGTACTTATGATGGCACTAATTTATTATATTTTTTGGGGGCTGCTTTGGTTTTGGGTCACTTGGGTATTGTGACTTCATTACTAGATTGATATCTCCTTTTTCGTGGGATGAATTGACAAACAATTTTATTTTATTGTATATGGCCATGTGTTGGGTTAATTGCAAGGGTGCATACATCATCAATTTTGAGTATGATATGGCTTGGCACTTGTGATGGCTTTAAGTCTCTTTAGGCATGTGGGAACAAAGTATTTAGTTTTTATTAGCTGAGGTGGTGCCTTGATTTTTGGAAACTTGGATGCGAAGCCAACAAGTGTAGTACGGGCTCTCTTCACATGGGCTGAGATTTTTGTCTTTCTTTGAGGTGTCAGTTATATAAACCTCTCAAATAGTTCAGAACCCTTATACTTTCACCTTTCTATTGTCTAGCTCTACTTGGCTTTAGATCTCTTCTTGGATGTGTGTTGGTTTTTCTTAGTTATTCTCACTTAATGGAGTATCGCCCTTTTAATCTTCGCATCCGCATTCCAAGTCTAAATTGGGAGTGTCCTGTTTCAGATGACTATCTTCACCGCCAAATGAAGGTGGCTTTCAGAGTTCTTCCACAAGCCATTTTGGATGGGGTTTGTACTATCATTGGCAAAGATGTTCTATATCCTTCTTTGCCCCGTAGCATTCTTCATTCTCAGGTGCTTTCTATCTTCTTGTCCAATTTCTATGATCTCACCTAGGATTATATTCCTTTCTTGGAAATGGCAGATAGGATAGTTAACTCTTATATTATGTCCATTGGTATCATACATAAGGTCATTTTGGGGTATAATCTGAGGGAATCACAAGCCTAGGTAGGAGGATTGTTTCCCCCTAGTAGGTTGGATCGGGATCTAGAAATCGTTAATCTTTATAACTCCTTTAAGGTTGACATTAGAGCTAAGGATTTTGTAGCCTTTAGGAGAAGCACGGGCCCTCTAGTGGAATTTATACCCACAACTATCATGGCAGATGCATATAACCTGTTTGATAGCATGGCTATTATTCTCAATTATTCGAAAAGACAATTGTTTGGTAGTACAAGTTGCAGGAACTTCTTCTCCTTCGCATTCTTTTCCTTCTTCTTCAGAATCAGTATCCTCCAGCCGCCAATGCAAATGTCCATGCCACTGTCATGGAAAGGTTAAACCCAGGTAATGGGTTTTTGAAATATCTTTTTGGGGGTTTCTAAAATGTTCACGACAATATCAGGTTTTTGGGATGTATACTCTAGTTTTTTGTGGTGATTATATCGAAAGGGAATGTCAAGTTCTGAGTACATGATCAGTACACAGGGGATATACTGTTGGGATTTTTACTTTTTTCAGACAATGTTTTTGGACAGCCATTTGTTTTACCAACATACTGGGTATTCCTTTAAGAGGTTCGGCTTCTTTTGGCATATGATTTCATGGCGTCTGTTTGAGCCAATTGTATGGGTTGGGTTATCATAACTTTTGGGTCACTGTCACATTGGGGATTATCATGTTTTATGTTTGTATTGGCAAGTGAAGGAGGGTTTTCTTTTTTGTTTCTTTCCCTCCTGAGCCTTTTGAAACATATATATATATATATATATA
>MU228436.1:1447746-1468240 GCA_018584345.1 Thuja plicata
TATATATATATATATATATATATATATATATTATGATGGCTCGGCCATTTTTGCCCAAAAAAAAAAATAATAATTATAATCTTGAATAAATAGTGTATGGTTGTGCTACATTTTCACAATATGTATGGAGGTTTATCATGCACCTTTCATTTTGGAGAGAGAAAAAAAAAAGTAGATCAAATCAAATATTTTTGAAAAAGCTGAATATTCGATAAAGCTTGAACAAAAGATATAGACACTTGACTTATGATCTTCGAATATATAATTGTTTCGAAAGTAAGTCTCAAGGTTAATGATTTATTTTCTCTTTCACAATAATACATTTTTGGTTAGTATTTTATAAAATTTTCAATAAAAAAATTCAAATGAACCTACAAATATGATAAAGAGTGTACATTCTTATGCTCTACATCAACTAGCGAAAATGATTCATAATGCTTCTCCTCTATTTTTAGTGATTCTGATGATGTTGACTATTTGAATATAGAGATTTGAATAGAATTGATCCTAAAAAGTTATGTTGATTTTCTTTATCCTCAATATATCTCCTACAAATCTAATTATCATATTGTTCTAATCATTCACAATGAAATGTGATCTTTAAATGAATAGTTTACTTCTTTCTATCTATATAAAATAATACAGACTTTTTACAAAAAAAATGGTAGGGTAATACAAGTCCACTCCTTAAGAGTCATATAGACAGTGGGGTATGTGCATGATCATGGTATACCAAGCTATGGCCTTAAGTGGCAATGAATAATTAGAAAATTAGGGTTAGTCAACTTGATGTAAAAAGTTGAACATCTTATCAACCTTATGTGAAAACGTTGCAAGAACATAATCTGTGGGAAATTGAATTTATTTTCTAAACTACTAGCCCTTGTTTCAAAAAAAATAAAAATCTAATTGTTCAATATTTTAGATTTCAATGCAGGAGTACAAAAATTTCAAGAAAAATATAAAAAGTACATTTATGGATGACCACCTTAATCACAATCAAATCTTGATATATTTTCACAAGATTCTAGATATATCAAAATGTAGGGTTTTAGGGAAATCAATTCCAGGTTTAAAAGAGACGAGGACTCATGCATCTATTTTTGGAATGAGCACATTAGAATGGTCAATTGTTATAACTTTACCTACTAGTTCAAGGGTGAGGGGAAGGAGATTCAATAGATAGGATGGGAGGTTGCCGATAATCAGACAGCTAGGGCTAGACAGAGCCAGGACTTCATCTTGGGTTGCCTCGAGTGACCAGGGAATACCACGGAACTCACAGGGGCCAACTCTCCAAAGCTGCCTGTCGACTATGGTTCTCTGCGATTTAGGGTCACATAAAAACATAATAAACATACCTTTTTGAAGCATTCTACAGTATGAAAAATGAAACCATGATTTCTGTCCCCAATGTTTTTGAAACCAGTCAGTGAGAAAGTTCCTAGAAGGGACCTTGGTTACGTCTAAAGCAGAAAAACATAACACACTCTTTCAATCTAGATTTCTCATGTTCAATAGCAACATTCATCTCATGATTCAGCTTAATAATAAGCTTGGGAGGAACAAGAGTCTAACCTTTATTTCCTTCAATGAGAGGAGTGCTCTGGGTTTTGTTTGAGAGGAACATGGCTCCTTTTGGCAGTCTGGGAGCATTTTGGACCGCTTGTTTAAAGGATCTCGTCCTTGGTTGGGAGGATAGTTTCTTTCCATCTACTGTTAGCTGCATGCTACCATTTGGTTCTTCTGGTGTAGGTAGAGAACTCGCGTGAGGATCAATGCTATGAACTCTACTAGCAGAATGTGCGGTTTCATCTTTAGTGACAAAATTAATAGCAGGAGATTTACTACCCTTTAATGCCCTAGGCAAAGTGGATGCCATTAATGGAAATTGCGTCGAGCCTCATGGGAGGGTAGGGCCGTATGGAAACCGTAGGTATTAGTCGAACATCAAACAAATTTGCAGAGCCATTTCTATCAGGATTCAATTTTTCCCCTATGAATGAAATTCATAGCCTTAGTCAAAATGTTTTTTAATTCTATTTATATTTTTTATAATCTTAATAATATAAACTAATTTAAATTCAACAACAACTCAAAAAAAAAAGAGAAGAAAACAAAAAGAGCTCACTAGCCTAAACCTTATCCTATATTATCTTTTAATATAATTTTATGTCATTTTATTTCTGAATTTTATAAATCATGAGAAATCCCAAGTGGAAGGTTGTACATTATTCAATAACTTTACCTAATTCCCATGATAATAATAAATAAATAAATAAAAAACCACTATTTACATCTTTCTCAACGAAGACAACCATTATAAATTTACTTAAAAGATCAATATTGAACAGAATGGGTGGCAAAAGAAACATATCACCAAACTCTTAACGGTACAAGTTCACATCCTGAGGTGGAATGGAATTTTCTTTGGTTTATTAACCACTCTATTGACTACACTTTATTATGGCATCATGCAGACAAAATTATTCATTGGTTTTTTAATTTCAATATACTTTTATGATGTAAACTTCCAAGATTTTGCATTGGTTAATTAACTTCAATATACTTTTATGATGTAAACCTCTGAACAGACAAAAGTTATTTTAGATTTCAATGCAGCAGTACAAAAATTTCAAGATAAATATAAAAAGTACGTTTATGGTTGACCACCTTAATCACAATCAAATGATGATATATTTTCAAAAGATTCTAGATATAAGTAGTAGACTCATGCCCGGATGTGACGCATATTTTTATGTAATTTTTTACCAAATAAATAATTAATTATGAATTTTCTGCTACAACTTATTCAAAATTAAAAAAAAATCTTATGTCTGACCACCTTAACTAATTCTAAACTTTACAAAATTGCAAAAAAAAAAATTCTTATAGTAGGTGAAGCATAAAATGTGACACATGTTTTGGATTTCAAAATGGTTAAACCATTTGAAAGTTATAGTTGTTTTTCAATCAGTATGTCAATTAGGACTTTAGAGATAACCCAATTAGAAAAAAAGTAATAATTACTTACTGAACTCGAATTCTAATAACAATTATATTGATGGAAACCTGATAATGTCTTTAAGAAATTTTACCTTTTCCAAGCACTTAGATTGAAGAGAGAAAAAAATGAAGTAGATCAAATCAAATATTTTTGAAAAAGCTAAATATTCGATAAAGTTTGAACAAAAGATATAGACACTTGACTTGTGATCTTTGAATATATAATTGATTCAAAAGTAAATCTCAAGCTTAATGAATTATTTTCTCTTTCACAATAATTTATTTTTGGTAAATATTTTGTAAACTTTTCAATAAAAAAATTCAAATGAACCTACAAATATGATAAAGATTGTACATTCTTATGCTCCACATGAACTAGCGAAAATGATTTATAATGCTTCTCCTCTATTTTTAGTGATTTTGATGATGTTGTCTAATTTAATATAGAGATTTGAATAGATTTGATCCTAAAAAGTTATGTTGATTTTCTTTATCCACAATATATCTTGTACAAATCTAATTATCATATTGTTCTAATCATTCACAATGAAATGTGATCTATAAATGAATCGTTTATTTCTTTCTATCCATATAAAATAATACACACTATTTACAAAAAAAGAGTAGGGTAATACAAGTCCACTACTTAAGAGTCATACAGACAATGGGGTATGTGTAGGATCATGGTATACCAAGCTATGGCCTTAAGTGGCAATGAAAAAATAGAAAATCAAGGTTAGTCAACTTGACATAAAAAGTTGAACATCTTATCAACCTTTTGTGAAAAAGTTGTAAAAACAAAATCTATAGGAAATTGAATGTAGTTTATAAACTATTAGCCCTTGTCTAAAAAAAAATTAATCTAATTGTTCAATATTTTAGATTTCAATGTAGTAGTACAAAAATTTCAGGAAAAATATAAAAGGTACATGTATGTCTGACCACCTTAATCACAATCAAATGATGATATATTTTCACAAGATTCTAGATATAAGTAGTAGACTCATGCCTGGATGTGACGCATAATTTTGTGTAAGTTTTTTACCAAAAAAATTATTAATTATGAATTTTCCGCTACAACTTATTCAAAATAAAAAAACTCTCATGTCTAAACACAATAACTAATTCTTAACTTTACAAAATTTCAACCTTTTTTTTTCTTATAGTAGGTGAAGAAATTAATGTGACGCATGTTTCAGATTTCACAAAGGTTAAAGTGTTTGAAAGTTATAATTTTTTTTCAATCAGTATGTCAATTAGGACTTTAGAATAACTTAATTAGAAAATAAGTAATAATTACTTACTGAGCTCAAATTCTGACAACAATTATATCGATGGAAAGCTGCTAATATCTTTAAGAAACTTTACCTTTTCCAAGCAGTCAAATTTGAGAGAAAAAATGAAGTAGATCAAATTAAATATTTTTGAAAAAGCTAAATATTCGATAAAGCTTGAAAAAAAATATATAGACACTTGACTTATGATCTTCAAATATATAATTGATTCGAAAGTAAATTTCAAGCTTAATGATTTATTTTCTCTTTCACAATAATTCATTTTTAGTAAATATTTTTAAAATTTTCAATAAAAATTTTCAAATGAACCTACAAATATGATAAATATTGTACATTCTTATGCTCTACATCAACTAGCAAAAATGTTTCATAACGCGTCTCCTCTATTTTGAGTGATTCTTATGATGTCGACTGTTTGAATATAGAGATTTGAATAGATTTGATCCTAAAAAGTTATGTTGATTTTCTTTATCCACAATATATCTCCTACAAATCTAATTATCATATTGTTCTAACATTCACAATGAAATGTGATCTTTAAATGAATATTTTATTTCTTTCTATCTATATAAAATAATACACACTATTTACAAAAAAAGGGTAGGGTAATACAAGTCCACTCCTTAGGAGTCATACAGACAGTGGAGTATATGCAGGTTCATGGTATACCAAGCTATGGCCTTAAGTGGCAATGAAAAATCAGAAAATAAGAGTTAGTCAACTTGACGTAACAAGTTGAACATCTTATCAACCTTATGTGAAAAAGTTGTAAGAACAGAACTTGTAGGAAATTGAATGTAGTTTCTAAACTACTAGCCCATGTCTGAAAAAAAAATTAATCTAATTTTTCAATATTTTAGATTTCAATGCAGTAGCACAAAAACTTTAGGAAAAAGATAAAAAGTACATGTATGTCTGACCACCTTAATCACAATCAAATGATGATATTTTTTTAGATGATTCTAGATATAAGTAGTAGACTCATGACCGGATGTGACGCATATTTTTGTGTAACTTTTTACCAAACAAATAATTAATTATGAATTTTCTGATACAACTTATTCAAAATAAAAAAAACTCTCGTGTCTGACCACCTTGACTAATTATAAACTTTACAAAATTGCAAACTTTTTTTTTCTTATAGTGGGTGAAGCATAGAATGTGACACATATTTTGGATTTCAAAAAGGTTAAACCATTTGAAAGTTATAGTTGTTTTTCAATCAATATGTCAATTAAGACATTAGAGATAACCCAAATACAAAATAAGTAATAATTACGTACTGAACTCAAATTCTAACAGCAATTATATTGATGGAAAGTTGACAATGTCTTTAAGAAATTTCATCTTTTCCAAGCACTCAGATTCAATCTGAATCAAGTGCCACTCCCACTGGCGGGGATGGCATGGGTAGTACTAGTGGTCTTAAAATTAAATTACAACTGGACATGAAATCAGTGGATCCCAGAGATCAAGGTAGTGTAAAGAAGCAAAAGGTTATGACAACAATGTCAATGGTGTATGTGACTGTGAGTCCAACAATTGCCACACATTTAAAACAAAACCCTCCGAACAATAAAAAAACTCCACTTGTAATGGGTCAGGGTGCTATGGTTACTAGTCCTCATGAGGTAATTATTAGAACCATAGGTGGAAGCTCGTACACCACTGCAAGTTCTATTTCACCTTTCAAACATTCAATTGTGCGAGAAAACCTTTATTTTTGTTTCAATGATTTTGTAACTAACTTTGAACAAACAAAAAATAGGAATAGACAAAATTCTAAGACATTGAAGAGGGATGCAATTTTTGTAGTTCGTGATATAGAACCTCCATCGAATAGGTTATTTCCCACATATGATCCAAAAAAATAAATGATGGAGTTCATGGTTTTTATGCCCCCAGCTAGAGATAATAATCCATCAGAGAGGTAGATAGACCAATCTCAACTTCGAGTTACCACCCTCTAAATGGATTTATCCAAAATTAAAAATGTGGACAAGATTAGTGTGTTAAAAATGACCAACAAAGTGGTCTATAGTTCAGTGATGAAGTTAGAGAGAGAGAAAGGAAAGCTTAAGGGAAAAATAGGAAAGTTATAGGAAGACCTGGAAAATGAAAAGGCAAAGGACAAGGTAGCAGATAATAGGTGCAAAGAATTACAGAAAAGGATAAAAAATTCATCGTCTAAAGAAGCAATTGGACAACAAGAACATATGGAGGCAGAACTAAAAATTGTGAGGGAAAATTGGAAGAGAGAAATAAAAATCTTGAGGATGAAAAATCCTCTTCATTAAATTTATACAAAAGTGTGGAGAGTGTGGCACATGTAAACAATAACTTAAAGAAAGAATTGGAGGATGAGAGGGTAAAATAAAAATAATGGGAATAGAAAGAAAACCAGTGGGAAGAGGCAGCAAAAAAAATAAAAAGCAGAGTGAACACTAGTTGTCAGAATTGAGAGAAGAGCTAAAGAAGGAAAATAATACAATTAAAACTTACGAAAACAACTTGAATAACCAAGTGAAAAATATAGTCAAGAAAATAAAAAGAGACCTTTGGGGGAAAATAAAGGTGATTGGTGATAGGTTGTGTGATTTGTTTGAATTGAATGAAAGTCTTAGATATGTTTTTGGGAAGCTCAAAGAGCACATTGAGAAGAACAAAAAAAGTTGTCAAAGAGAGAAAATTGCAAAATAAATTTTGCATCAAATCAACACAACCAGTGATAGGAATTTGGAAAGTAAGGGAATTCATGAATGCATTTGTGTATCAATAAAATAAAACTTTGTCTTTCAAAAATGTCAGAAACTAAAGGAAGTAGAGGAAACTCTTTCCTTATTTGAGAGAAATCTCGCCAAGATGAATCAAACAACAACCAAAATGATAGGTCTTTTTTTGTTGAGTCCTGGTCCTAGTAACTCATTCACGAATTTTATTGGAAGAGAAGCTTACAAAAAAAGGTTCGAGGACACAATGAGGACTAATTTATGCAAGCTTCCTCGGGAAACAACTCACGAAGGCATTGCAAAGTGCATCAAACCATTGAAAAACTTGAATTTAGTCTTGGAAGGATCATTTCTTTCAAGTCACTCTAAAAAGTATGGATGGCTGATGAGGTTGCAAGTCATTTACTATAACTTGACAAATATTAACCTTCTAAACGATGTAGGATGGAGCATACTAAACAAACTGGCAGAATCATCTCATCAATCATAGTATTTGAAAGTACTTTTAGTTTCAATCATCTCAATATTATTTTTCTATTGGCTTGAATTGAGTTAAAAGTAACAAGTTTGAACTTTATTTTTTTAACACGATCAATGTAGCAGATGCTATAATGCTATTGCTAATTTACTAAACCGGCATGTCAAATGCAGAAATGTACAGCTGTGGATATGTTGTACTAGTCTCGACTCTTATTGATTTTGATTTTGAGACTTTACATTAGCCAATCGACCTAAAGATATTATTGCTCCCTTGTTTCTATAAAAGGGAATTCAGGGTCATTTTCTAAGGGTAATCAAATTGAAATTGGGTATTGACTCTTGAGTCATAATTCATTGTAAATTCATTTTTGTAAACAAAATCACACAGAGTTGTGTTCTTACTCCTATTAATGAATGAATTGTTTTTTATTGTAGGGAAAAACAAGTTTTGAATGGGGACCCGAAATTAATGAATGAATTGTTACATTTTCTCATATTTGTAAATAGATTAATGAGAATCTCTATTTCTAAGAATTGTATCATATGAATTACTATGTATTCAAAAAAAATAAAAATAAAATCTTTAAGAATTGTATCAAATGAGCTTAATAATGCAAATGAAAACAATTATTAATTATAGAATTCATGACATTATCAACCACATTCATGTTTTCAATATTGGAATATGATATTATGCATGATTGATGATGAGATACAAAAACTAACAATATACTAAAAAAAAAAATTAATAAATACCTAGGACCTGCTACTTCTACAAAGGTTCAATTTTCCACATCATATCATTATCGGGATCCTCAGATTCATCGCCATCAACTTCATTTCTTCTCTGGTTCTTCGATATATTTTCTTCACTCTACATACCTCTGCTTAACTCAAGTTCAATGCTTTTATTAACAATACCACTCCATGAGTCAATGACAGTCACATCATTATCTCTGGCACACCCACTTTGGTTTGAAATGTTTTCCAACCGTCTACTCTAACATTCTTCCTCCACAATTTTAGTGCCCTGTCATAAGGAAAAGTATGGACTTCATACCTGGATGTATAGAGCGTCAAGAAATTTTCCAAATTCTTGTCTACTTTATTTCTTATATTTAAATTTAGGAACCCCAAAGCACTGAAAACTCTCTCATCCTCCACCGACCCCAATATCATGGTCAAACATAAATAAGGAAGCTTAAAAATTTTTGATATTGAATCAATCAACATTTTTATCTCAGCTAGATATTTCCAAAGCCTTGTTGCCAATCCATCTTCGTGGGGTTTCCGCATAATATTATATTGTTCTCTCATTATCTATGAAAAATGGCCTGATTGCTCTCTCAAATGAGATTCATCTAAAATTCCATTTAGAATTACTTTATTTGAATTTTTGGTTTTATAAAAATGATCTATCAAATTTTGTAGCTTAATTCAATAAACTTTCAAATTGTTGATACTCCAATATTGAGGAAACACAATAGCCATGGATACAAGTAGTTTAACTATAGGTAATCTTTCTCTAAACTCTGAGGAAAGATCATAGGCAATGCACTTCATAGAAGCAGTTACAGACTCAACGACCTTGGTAAAGTCTTCCCTTTTAACACTTGATATTTGCTTCCTATGGTTCCTTCCTGATTCCTTAGACTCAACCCTGGCAAAGTAGTACATTGGTATCTCAACTTTGCGTACTTCTGCACATAACTCCCCATTTGCACTGATCTTTAAAAAGTTGTCAGGATTGTCGAAATCTATGATTTTAAGCCAACTGGAAAATTTTACATCATCACATGATTGATAGAGATTATTGAGCATCATGCATGTCAATTTACAAAGTGGATCATATGCTGAAATATACATTTCTCTCTTTTCGGCCTTTTTCATTATATTTCTCATTTCCTCCAGCAGGGTGAGAAGACATGCTAACATTAAGAGTGTCTCTACATTATTTAAACTTTGTAGCAGCTCAGGAAATTTGGGTAGCCTTGCTTCTTCATGACTTGAGTTCATTAGACCAAGCAATGATTGATATTATAAAAACATTCAATGCACTGGTCCATCTAAAGTGATCCATCTAGTATCATTATCCTTCAGAAGCTTTTTCCCGTCAGTTAGCCCTTTGGAAAAGTGTTGAAATTCCCTCAATCATTTTGGACTTTGACAGAAGTATTGGTAGAGCTCTTTGATTAAAACTTTAATTTTTTGTACTGGAGAATTCTTAGTGACAAATCCAAAAGCTAGATTCATTGTGTTGGTCATGCAGTGAATGTGAGTAATGTAGGGTGCACAAGAATATTATATCTTTGTGCAAAGACCACCCTAGTGGCCTTGCATTACTGAAGCTCCATCTGCTCCAACACACACCAACTTATTGGCAATTGTTGTGTCATTTATACCTCCATATTCAATCAGATAACTCTATACTAGTTCAAATAAATTTTTTGTTGTCGCATTCTCCTTCATTTTTGCAACAGTTAGTAGATGAGGTTGGTGGAAAACATTATTGACAGCTTAAACATGCATACCAACTAAGTATTATCTACTGTTGTAACCTCGTCTAAAGACAATACAATAAAAATTGACTCTTTAATTTTTTTTCCTTTAGACTCTTTTTCAACCTCGGCAAGACAACTTGCCCATTCTCATCCACTATTTATTGACCAGTGATTGTTAGGATAGTTATGAAATTTTAGAAAGTGTAATAAACCACTCAATGATAAGTAGTCTTTCATAGGATGCCCTATACTCAAAATATTAAAGAAAACACTTAACTAAACAAATTTTCCCATTAGTTAGATACTTCCAATGCTTTTCCAAAACAAGCTTCAATAAAGCCTTTAACTTGACCAGGCTTCCTATGTATATGCTATTGAAATTCATATAATTATGAATTCCTAACATGCATATATTTGTCCTTTGTTTTCCATCTTATCATTGATTTTTAACCTCCATCTATGGTTTTGTTTTCATAAACTTTACCCATATGCTTCTCTATGGTGTCAATTTTTAACTGCAACCTCTTTTCCTTCTTATTTATCTTGGTGTGAATCTTACATCTACATTCTACCAGAGGCTAACCTTCAATTGGATTCTCCACTGGTTCAATGAATGGATACTTTGACACCCATTCTATTTGAAAATTTCTCAACAATTCCCACTTTCGATCATTTTTTAATTCCCTATCCTTCTTTGGATTATTTTTTCTTTTCTTTTTCCCTACACCATCATCATCTCTGACATTCTTAATCTCATCCAGGTGAATTATATCATAATGGCTACTCTAGGTATGTAACTAAAAAATCTTCTTCAAGTTCATCGCGATATGAGATATCAGGTTCGCCTACTTCTTCAATATGTCGTGTAGTTTTGGGTCGTGAATCTTCAAAATCTACTTGTGATGAAGCAGCTTCCCGATTTTGGATAGAAACATTTACAACACCATGACCAAAGTTTGATGATAAGGTTCTGCATTATTCTTGCCTCTGTTGTCTTTCCCCACTTCAAGGAGCCTTACCCTTATTCTTGTTCGACATCTCCATTCTCCAATGACTTCGAGTGAAAAAAAAAATGTTAAATTGTTGAAGAAGTGACAACAAACTTTAATATATATATAAATATGATTCTGGATTCATTGGCCCTAAAATCATGTCTGAGGTCTCCCTTGTCACCGCTGTTCACAAAATGGTTACTACTAAATAATAATGAGCTCAAAATTACAGAGTCGTACAATAATTATCACTTAGCTTTGCCTCAAATTAAAATTGCAGTCGCACTCGCCAATACAGAATGTAGTTGCACTCAATAGTCTAAAACTTTGCTATCAATCAAATAGACATATCAAAAAAATTTATACAGTTAATCCTTATTTGGCATATTGAGTGGGAGGTATTAGGTATACAAATATTTGGCAAAGCCCACATAATTATAACACGTATTTTGTTTATTCGAGGATATTATGGGTCATCCAATACCTTTGTATGATTAATAAAGTTGGTGAAATTGCGTCAGTTTGAGACACATATCTGCAAAATGCCAGGAGAATTTGGGGTCGACTATAAATATATATATCTATAAAACTATTGGCAAATATATGTCGTCGATTTGGGGTCTCTTAGAAATTATAGGAAAAAATTTTAAATTTAGTGGGACCAAAAATTATATTCCATTGGCGATAATGTGTAAGAAATGGAGAAAATTTTTAATAAACTGATGAGCGCTAGGCCCGGGCGTTGGACCCAATATTAATAAATGTCGGGCAATATGGTCAATCCAATATATGCAAAATATTCACCAATTACCGTATCGCCGACATGCGACATTCACCAGATGGCGAATAAATGCCACTAAAGTTTTCACTGAGTAGGTGCACTATTGTCAAAATCATTATGTTCAAATGCAATTAACTTGGCATCCATTGAAACATTCATTTGGGGTATAGATCTCAGCTCTTATATAGCAGATACACAAATAGCATAACTCTGTAGCAGGGTTCTTAATATTTTGCTTGTCACATCATCCTCTGTTATGTTACCACCAACTCCTCTGATATAAATAATAGAGTCCTTAATTCTTGTACTATATTGTAATATGTTCTCTCCTTCCTTCATTCTCATAGAGTCAAATTTTTCTCTCAAACTTTCTGCTTTATCCTTCTGAACATGTTGCTCCACCATAGGTTAAAAGAATCTTATCCTACATATGTTTTGCAGTAGTACAACCATCAAGCTCATCATATTCCTAGTCGGCACATGTAGATGCAATCTCAATCTTGACTTGTGTATGCTCATCTTTCTATCTTTGCTCACTAATAATCAAAGGTACGGTAGTCGGTGCTATATATTTATTCTCAAGATAGTAAAGAAAATATTCTCCTACTCCAAACACATGCAACCTCATTCTACTTTTCTATGTAGAGAAATGATCCCTATTAAACTTTTGTGCTTCCCTCTTATACATCTTTATCTCTTTCTCAAGTCCTTTAAGCTTAATACTTCATAGTAACAAGGCGCTGGTATCAACTATTGGTCCCACTGAGAGGGGGGTGAATCAGGAAAATCAAAACTTAAACTGTTAAAATTGAACTCATTGATTCACTCGGTAAGTACTGAATAAAGTAAATAACCAGTTCACGAAATAATATAGGTATAGACAATCATTGAAGCTTAGTCAAATCAAATGAACTCATTCACACATGATATAACTCATAAACACAAGATTTAATGAGGAAACCTAATTTAGGAAAAACCTCTGTGGGAATTGTAACCCACAATAAAATTGTACCCTTCTGAAGTATGCTCGGTTAAGAATTTATCTTGTTAAAGATTACAAATGCATTTGGTAAATGTGACCCTGTTAGGCGATTTACCTCAAATCTATTAAGATATTCATCATGTTAGGAGTGGCCTTGTTAGAGGTATTTAAACACTCTTTTTAAATATCATCTAAGTCTAGGCTTTACAATTAGTACTGTCAAATCCACTTAGTTAAGAGATTTCTCTGTTACAAATATTAATAAGCAATAGTAAACTTTGATCTATAAAAATTAGCAACTCAATATGCTTAAATCATAGCCTTTATGCTCAATCGAATCCTGGCCTAATATACTTCATTGATCTCCTTTTCACTCTATAGATTCTTTGATCTCTTTTTCTCTATTCTTCTTGGTAAATGTTGTTCTCCGACTTCTTTCATTCTTTTCTCAAATCATGAGTACTCACTCCATTGTGTAAATATCATTCCTTATATAGACATACTTATACCTCTTAATCTCCTTAATTTGATTTTCCTTCCTTTGCGCTCAATCGTTTGATTATTTTCTTCAATTTCTCAACTCGGTAAACCAAATCACTTTTACCTCTGAACTTGTAACTTTCTTGGAACTTTCACTTTTTTGTTTAACCACTTGACCTCTGCCTTACATCTTCATAATAAATTTTCCCATTCATAGATCTTGTAACAAACTTCATTTAATTTATTTCCGCATCTAGCTCATCATAGCTTCACATTAAATCATCATTAAATTATACCGACTCACTCAGTCTAGCTCGGTAAAGTATCTCATTTTGTCATAACTTAATTCAATTCACTTATCGACTTGATCAATGAAACATACCGATTTATAACATCAAATATACGGTATAAAAAAACTAAAACATCATTACTTCATCATTGTCTGATCTATATTTGTTACCCATTTAAGTTCTCCTCTTAATATATGGTAACATAATAAAAATTAATTAATCCATTTCTTGACATCAATGAAAAACAACAACTCATCTAACCATTTCTAAAATCATGATACTCGGTATCACTCGGTCTTCATCATCTCCATCAAATAAACATCAGCTAAACAACAAATCTTAAGTCTCGTGATGTAGATTTAGTGTTATAGCCAAGAAGTATAAGAAAACAAGGTATAAGTCAAAAGGGTGAGTTTAATAAATGATAAGAGGCATTGTTACACCCTGACGAAGACATGAGATTAGAAGATGGAAAATGAAGTGACATCTAGAAAGATATCAAAAAATTCAAGAAGAAAAGCAAAGATGTAAATGAAGATGAATTGATTGTTGGAATACCAAAGTAGAAGAATGAGATAGTTGTAGCATCAGATGGGAAAAAATTTGAAATAAATACGTGCAAGCAAAACGGTAAATACATTAATTTCTCTGATTTAAATTATGAAGTATTTAAATCCTTCAGTGAAATTGTTAACAAGAAAAGATTAAAAAAGAAGATGAGAATAAGGTCGAATTAACTAGTGATAATGAGATGTATGAATGTCAGCTAGATTTAGTAAGGATTTTAGATGACAAATAAATAAGGAAGAGAAGATATCAAAAGATAAATGAAAATAAAAATAGGCAAAGTGAAAAGAACAAAAGGAGAAAATATAAGTTTGGGATGAATATGAAGGAAGTTAGAGAAGAAAATCAAACAAAATCATGTAAAAAAGGCACAATGGATAATAAGATATTAGAAAAAAGAAAAGAAAAAAAGAGGAGTTAGATGAAGAACTAAAAGAAGACCTTCAGGCAGTAGTAGAAGACAACAAAATTAGTGATGAAGAGGTCACAAAGAACAATTAGAAGAGAAACCAATAGAAAGTAATCAAGAAGATGTTGGAGAAGTAGTGATCAAAGATGATGAAGGAAAATAAATGCAAGATGAAGTAGAAAGATAGAAGTGAAAAGAAGTGCAACGATTTAAAATAGTGATGTGGATTTGTGGACACAATTTGCAGTGATAGAGCACAAATGGATGGATAAGCTTGAAGGTATTCAGACCATTAGGACAACCAAAGATGTCAATATGAAGTTTTTAGTTGAGGATAACGAAATTGTTTTAGCAAAGATGCAATATGGATTAGAGCATGCAAGTTTTAGTAGTGGTGTTAGGAAGTCTGATATAAATGAAGAAATGAAAGATGACTGGATAAGGGTCATTGTGGAAGAGAGACAAGAAAGGGTAATGGATGAAGTTGTAGATGGTGAAGATGAGATAGTAAGTGTAGTTTTATTAAGATATAAGATATAAGATCTAATATAGAAGATATAAGATCTAATATAAAGAATAAGATTAATATATGTCACCTTGCAATATCATGAATCATGAATCATTTGACCTCTCGAATGAGAAAATTATTGAGTACAATGCAGAGCTAAAATATATTTGAAATTCACCAAAGATAATTTTGTTTAGCCTATATGAGTTGAAGGCATGCACCTATATAGTGTCACCATGTGTAGAGAATGATGCATTAAAATAATATAGTTGTTTTGTTCTGCTTTCTAACTAGATAATAATTTAGTCATCTATATTATCACTTCACCTGTTTAAACCCTAAACTAAATTTTTATTTATAATGTCCTATTGATAGAGTCTTTACAAACTATACAATACTTAAAAAACTTAATTAAAGTTTCTTTACTAATCACTAAGATTTATTTATTTTTATCTGTAAACAATTTACCATTTTCTACTCATTTCTTTGTATTTTCTTTTCTTTTCATGTATAGAGCATTCAAATTTTACATTGACTTTTATTTTAATGTTGTAGTACAAATAATAGAAACCATTCAGATTTTGAATTGAATATTGTGAGATAATATAAATCACAAGTTTTCACATGAAAACATAGTATGAGATTAACATTCTATTATATTTTAATAACTCTTCACCATATAATTCAAGGAACCAACAAAAATAAAATTTCTAAAACTTCACATTTTAACTCTTTATAACACAAGAAAATATTCATTGCATCAACCCTTTAACCTACATACCCACAAGAAAAATAACTTTGACAAGGTCATGATAGTGCTCATCAACTAACTATAGGCTATGAAATCACCCAGTCACAAGTTAGCATGTCTCCCAAAGCAACAGGTACATCCAAGAACTCACAAACATACTAAGATATTAGTTAAATCCCACCTATAAATGAATACAACAAACCTATTAGAGTTTCTAATACACATGAACCTTCTAAAGGATCTTAAGGGGAAGTGAGAACACTATTTATCCCATTACAAGGCAACCCCAGAAATACTTCAAAGAAAATGAAAATCTAAGAATATATAATCTTCTCCCATATGCATGTGACAAATAACTCTCCGAATAAGTAATATGTTCTTTGAGGCATACCTTCAAAACTAACAAAAATGAGATGAATGAAGGATATCACCAAGAGTTTCAACCTTTGCTTCCTTCTCCAAGTCTTCTAATTGATGTTAAAATAAATTTAATTATAAAGCTAGAAAAGTGGAGCCACTTCATTCTCCCTAGGTAGATGAATTGAATATTTTAATTTTGAAAAAAAACTGAATGAGTAGGTGACACTCTTTACCTTCTCAGTCACCCTCCAAATCACACTTCTCCTTAAGTGGTCACACATGAGATACTTTAGGGGATATTAAGGGAACTTGCAAAATAAACTCACAAGTCTTCTACAGGTGTTATGTAAGTTCTTTCAAGCTCATAAAAGAGGTTTGGGAGAGGCAAAATGGGATTTGTTAAGTCCTGATTCCCTGTACGGGGTCACAGATGGGGTTAAGTACTTATCCCATAGGTACTATCCTTCGGATTCTCAAGTTGAGAAAAACATAAAAGATTATAATTTGCACCATGTTCAAGTCCCTTTGAAAATTAATCCAAAATTTAAAAAATAAAGTGACAAGGAAACATTAACACATTAAAGGACTACACCAACCAATAATATTTTAACAATCATGCATAATACAACACAACCACAAGAGATTACAAATGAGAGCATAGTCCCTCAAAATAGATTTTCGTCTTGTTTTCATAATTTAGTCACACTGTGTTACTAGGATGCCTCTGATTTCTATGTTCTATACAAAATTAAACATGCACACTCATCTTGCATGTTAATTCATCCAATAAGATCATATAGATGTAGGAATCAAATTTAAACAACACCTTCACACATTCTCATATTTTAGTTTCCATACACATACAAAATACAATATCACACTTGTACAAAAGAATATTTTCTTTTTAAATAAATGTAATCTTAAAACTTATAATCATTATTTACTATAAAGTATTTCCATTTACTTCATTCACTATAGATAAAATCCCCATAATTTATCTTTTAAAATATTTGATCACTATAGTTTACTACTCTTTTGGGACTTGGCATTGCATTCTAATTTTAACTTAAGTTGATACTATTATAAAACACAATTAAGCTTTTCTATCCACAATGTAACCATAATCAAGATCTGATATTTTTTAGCATCTCATAAGAGTTCATGTTTTTCTTATACTTTGGAAAAACTAGGGTCATCACATTCAATCATTTGAATAATTGAAAATCCAACATAGTATAATAAAAATTATTGAATGAATTCATGAAAAATATGACACACTAGAGGAGAGAATCCTTATCCAAATGTTATACTTTTTCATATTTATAATAAAAAATAAACCAAAGCATTTTTACCACCCCTACATATGTGTATGTGTACATCTACATCTACATGTATTTATAAACGTGTTTGTATGTATTTATATATAATATGTATGTACATATGAAGCCTAGTGAAACTTCAAGTTTTTAAAATAGAAGATAAAGGAGAAAAATAACAATTTATATTTTCTTCTTTGGAATTAAATTAGAATCTCTTTTAAAAAAAATGTATATCTAAATACATTTAGAATAAAATTTTCTACAAAAGTAAATTACATTGAAAATTATAGATTTCTTTATATTCTATTATTGTAAATTTTAAAATATTTATTTCATTTACAAATGCTTTAAATTAAAAGGATGCATAGTTATTGTCCTTCTCCTTTAAAAACATTACATTAAGTCAAACATGTGCAATTCCTTCTAGCCTACTTATACCATTTATATATTTACTTTAAAAACATCATATCTTTTGAAACGTCTATAGATTTATGTCTAAACGCTATCTATATTCCTTTATACACATACATACACATGTAAGTACATACATACATTTATCCATTAAAATCTTTCATTATATTAAAGGTCTTTTTAATAAATAAAAAACTTCTATTTACATTTTATAATCTTAATATCACTTACAAATCTATAAGATTCAACCAACTGACCAAAAAAAAACAGATCACTATCCCAAACCTTGCCCTATTTTATCTTTCATCTAATTTTATAATATTTTATTACCAAGTTTTGTAAATCTTCAACAGTCCCAAGTGGATGGTGGTACCTTACTAGCTCAATAACGTTTCTCTACTCGCCATCATTAAAAACTCAACTTATATTTACATCTTTCGCCATCAAGACGACACATCCAACCATTATAAACTTACCAAGATCAACATTCAACAGAATCGGTGCCAAATGAAACAGTGAAAGTTGACATCGTTAGGTGGGATGAAATTTTCTTTGGTTTATTAACCACTCTATAGACTATACTTTATGATGCCCTCATAAAGACAAGAAATTGTAGACTTTATGAGAGCCTCATACAGACAAGAATTTGCATTGGTTTGTTAACTGTAGTGTTCAATATATTTTTATTATGACGTGAACTTCCGCACAAAAAAAAGTTAAAAGGATGGCCCAATACAGCTCATACCGTTTCTATTTTATCAGGTGATTCCATCAATGCTTCTACATTGGGTATGGAGAATGTCCTCAATTGACAGGCTTCGTGCTCTAAGAGTCATGATTTCTTTTATGACGGTTTGGTCATTTTATTGTCTATTATTATTTTTAAGCTTTATGAAAAATATTGATTGTCAAAAAATTATTTACTAATATTTTATATTAAATTTTTTAAACTAGAAAAATTCGTAATAATATATATAATTCGTATAGAAACTTTTATTTATATTAAAAATAAAAGTAAATTAAAAAATAATTATAAATTAGCAATTTATGCAAAAATAATAAATATATTTATGATCAACTAATAATTATTAATAACATTATATTTAAAAAATTTAAAATTTCAAAAAATTCATATTTATCATTTTAAAATATCTAAATAAATTTATATTTTATTATAAATATTTTAAAATAACATATATTTATATTATAAAGTAAAATATTATATTGCTTATAACATTTATATGATTCGGGTTTTTTCAGCTGGGCTTGTCCCTTGGTTCCCCTGCTCTATTATTGGGGTTAATGTTAAGGTTAGTATTTTGATTTGGTCGAGCTTTGCGTGGCTTAGTGACTGGGGTTAATGTTAAGGTTAGTATTTTGATTTGGTCTCTGATAACCTACTAAACTGCTGTAAGCTTCAACTAGTGCTATTAATGTGTTACTAGTCCCCTGTTCCACGGGCCAGCACCCTCTTGCTGCTTTTTCTATCAAAAACATTTATATGATTTATTAATAATTTAAAGTGTCATATTACCACCATCAAATTCGAAACCTGCTTTATTAGAAAAACAATCCTATTGGAATACTAAAATCTAAACTAATGAGGTATAGTTATTGCCAAGGAATAACTTTAACATTACAATAATAGCAAGTGGCCTACTGTCTCGGACTAAACAAAAATATGTGATTGAAATGTATCATAAGTGAAAAGCATGGACGAACTAGTTAAGGCAACACGTCCAGCGTTACAAACGATTCTTATCACCAGAATATATTGACAATGAAAAGTTGTCATAACCCTAATGTTGATTATTAAATTTAAAAAAAAAATGGGATTTCAAATTTTAATGTAAAAAATAATATCGTTAGTGGATAAGGGAGGGAGTAATAAAAAACGGTTACAGAAGGGAAAACGATTATCCTTGCCATCCTTGAAAACCTAGAATTCGAGGTTCTTTTCCATTCTTAGTATTTTCTTTTGCAAAAATAATATGCGAGTATAGATTGGATTAAAGAGAACTAATCGCTTAAAAAAAGAAATGATATGAATGGGATTTTATTACTGTTGTGATATGAAGATGTTCGCGTGCCTTGATTTTCTGTGTAATTGTGTTCATCGGTAGAATTATCTACTTTAATTCCTCCGCCATTGGCTATCATTTTATTCAGACCAGACTTGCTTTGGTTAAAGAATTTTAGTAGTAAATCGCCACTACCTTAGGAAAACATGGTTCGCTTACATGAGCCTTTGAGATTTCGTATAGCTTATTAAACAAATTACCCAAATCTTGCAACCTATTGGATACCAATCTCTGGCATTAACAGACACGTTCTTCTGACTGCACTTAGTATTCATAGTGTTCCCATAATTGTTCACCTGAGTTGCTGGGTGACTATATCGAAGGGTCAAAACCTTGTATGAAGCTCAATCAAATGCTTTCTTTCTTCCTGCAGTGTGTATTTCTGCAGTAAAGGATTCAAGTGGTGTGCTCTACCTACATTTAGGTTAAATGGTACTCAATGTGATCCCTTTCTAGCTCATCTCATCCAATTATACATTGCTTCACTTCTGAAATGATACCTTTTGGAATTCCTTGTTACAAATTAGAGATATCGATGTGATATTTATCCTT
>MU228436.1:1468290-1485505 GCA_018584345.1 Thuja plicata
GTGATCCCTTTCTAGCTCATCTCATCCAATTATACATTGCTTCACTTCTGAAATGATACCTTTTGGAATTCCTTGTTACAAATTAGAGATATCGATGTGATATTTATCCTTATCACCACCATATTCATTCAAACTATTACATTTCCCTGCTATTACATTTAAGTGGTCAGCTCTCCTCAGTTTACCTTAAATGGTACTCAATATGATCCCTTTCTAGCTCATCTCATCCAATTATACATTGCTTCACTTCTGAAATGATACCTTTTGGAATTCCTTGTTACAAATTAGAGATATCGATGTGGTATTTATCCTTATCACCACCATATTCAATCAAACTATTACATTTCCCTGCTATTACATTTAAGTGGTCAGCTCTCCTCAGTTTACCTCTCTTATTGTGTAGATGAATATAAACAGATTATTCTTTAGTTCACCAAAGGAAAACGCTAGCATAGTTTTAACACCGATCATTTACATTTTGTAATCATTTGTTTGAATTCTGTGGTCAGATATTCAAACTTCAGTTGTGTGTGCAGAAATAAATGGCTGAAATATGAAGGGCCAAGGTTGTGCTGTCCTGAGAATGATCTATCTATTAGTTAAAATTGAGTTATGACAAGCAAAGGTTCAAGTTCATTTTGAGGATGTTTTTCTAATGAAGTGGCTCAATGTATATTTGTTAAGGGAAAGTTGATGATATGAATTTTAGTTGGGTCTTACTTAACAAAAGGGGAATTTCTTCTTAAAAAAATTTGATAGTTAAATGATTGTTGTCTTAGTTTGTTCAATTGAGAATTTTACATTGGTTCATTTTCTAGGTTTGTAGGTTCGAAGTGTACGAGCAAGTATGAATAGGTTTTGATTATCTATCTATTTTTGACAATTTTGTACAATTTATAAATTATAGTTCACAGAAGTGTTCTTGAGAAGAATTGATGTTGTTTTTATCTACTATGTTAATGAGATGGAAATGAAACTGAAATATTTAAGCATTCTTAATCCTTATGCCAAGGTTGGTTTTATGGTCTTCCTATGTCATATCCATCTTATATATCTATGATAATGTTTGTGAACCATCTTTAGAAACCAATTGGTGGAGTTAGTAGAGAACTACAGAGAAGTGTGTTATGGGTTATGAGCTCGATCTTCTCTGTTAATTTAAAATCCATCAAAGTCAATGTAACTCAAACTAATACTAGGAAATATGTATGTATTTGATTTATGATTTTTTCATATGAAAGGAAATACATGCTTATGTGTAAGCTTATTTTTGGTTTCCTTCTAACTGAGTGGTGATGCATAGATTAATATTATTGTATGATTGAATACTTTTGCGGGCATATGGTCATGCCTAGAACATTACAAATTGTATGCTTTTGA
Organism: Thuja plicata; assembly: GCA_018584345.1. Lineage (NCBI taxonomy): Eukaryota > Viridiplantae > Streptophyta > Pinopsida > Cupressales > Cupressaceae > Thuja > Thuja plicata. The sequence continues at coordinate 1,469,671 of MU228436.1, forward strand.
AGAATAAAATTAAATTGTATATGTTAAGTGCATGAAATATCACCCTAACTCAGGCATTAGGGCACAATGAAATCTCATTAAAACATTGGAAACCTTCCCGAGTTGTGAGTGCCACTGATTAGGAAGTAATCTCTGGATTCTAGGCCAGTTCCTATTAGATTTGGTATATCACCTATAACTGATTCTCTGGTTAAGAAAAGGGTAAAAGGATAACTTAAAAACTGAGTAAATTAAAATTGGGGGTGATACACCAAACTGATTTCAGATTAATCAAAACTTCAAATAGGGATCAACATGACATATACTACTGAGACTTGAAATGGACATTCACTATTCAACCTATAGGTTGACATAAATATCTCACCATTAGGGTTTATGCTAATGAGATAGGAATGAAGCCTTTCATACCAGGCTCTAGGTGCTTTTTTTAATCCATACAAGGCTTTATGTGGTATACATACCATGTTTCTCTTGTCTCGATCAACAAACCCTTATGGTTGTTCAATGTATACTTCTTCTTCCATTATTTCATTTAGGAATGTACATTTGACATCCATCTGGTATACCTTGAATCCTTTAAATGTAGCATAAGCAAGTAAGATTCTAACTCCTTCTAGTCTAGCAACGGGTGCAAACATTTTTCCATAATCAATAGCTTCTTCTAGTGCATATCCCTTACATACTAACCTTGCTTTGTTTCTTGTGACTTCTCCATTACCATTCAGTTTGCTTCTGACTATCCATTTGGTACCAATGACATTCTTTTCATCTGGTCTCGGTACTAGTGTCCATGTACTGTTCTTCTCAATATCTTCTATTTCTTCATTCATAGCATTGACCCATTCTCCATTCTCAAGTGCATTGTTAATAGATTTAGGGTCAAATCATAAAGTAAACATCTAGTGTTTAGTGAGTTACTTCTTGTTCTTGTTCCATCCTTCTTGCCTCCTATGATTTGATTCTATGGAGGATGTCTTCTGACATACTTGGAAAGTTTCAGTTCAGCTCAGTTTTCATCATTCTGATCATCTTCTTGACCTTCATTCTCATCTCCATTGTTCAGAACATCATCTTGAGGATTTTCCTATTTTCGGTAATTGCAGCTTGATGCTTGGGTGCAATGTTATGTTTCTCGAGAGTGATACACTGTTGCTCGGGTAGAGTGTCAGTTTTTGTATAAAAAAACCTGTTATACAATCCTCTGGTTCCTTTTTGGTTTCCTTATTATTCTTTTCTACAAATTCATCTATTTTCACATTTGTAATTTCAATCATTTTGTTAGATGACTTCTTAAGATATTTATAAGCCTTTCTTTTGGTTGAGTACCCTAGAAAGATACCTTCTTCACTTTTGGAGTCACGTTTTCCATGTCTATCATCCTTCAAAATATAACATTGAATACCAAATATTCTAAAGTAACTTACATTGGGTGTATGTCCATACCAAAGCTCATAGGGTTTCTTATTTATGTCCTTCCATAATACTATGTTTAATGTGTAGACAACAGTACTGAAAGCTTCCCTGCAGGGCATTTGAGTGATGCTTTTCTCAATCATCAATGTTCTTGCATAGTCAAAAATTGATCTGTTTCTCATTTCAATAATTTCATTTTGCTCTAGTGCTCTTGGTGTAGAAACCTATCTTTTAATTCCATTCTCATTGCAATAGTTAGTGAATTCATCCAAAGTAAATTCCCCTCCTCCATCTAACCTTAAGCATTTCAGTTTCTTTTCACTTTGTTTTTCTACCATTTCCTTATACCATTTAAACATATTAAATGCTTTTGATTTATTTTTTAAGAATATGGTTGTCATCATTCTCAAATAATCATCAACAAAGAGAATAAAATACCTATCTCCATAGTAGCTCTTTGTCCTCATGGGTCCACATAGATCTATATGGACTAATTCTAGAATTTTATTAGATGTATGGGTTTTACTCTTGAAACTAGACTTTGTCATCTTAGCTTTTTGACAATTATTGCGCATGATATGCTCAGGATTAGTCATGCTCGGTAAGCCTCTAACATTCCTTTTGTTGCTTATCTTTATCATGTCAAAATTTTAAATGACACAATATTTTGTGCCACAACCATATGTCTTTGTTTCTAGCCATTAAACAAGTGGTGTTAGTGTCATCAAGATAGAAAAGGTTACCTTCTGTCTACTCACCAGTTCCAATCAACCTTCCTGATTTATTGAAGATCTTTGCCTTCTTATTTTCAAATGCTACTCTGTGACCTAGATTGTTCAACTGCAAAACACTTAACAAATTATAATTTAGTCATTTTACCCAGTAAGTATTTTCACTTTTGATTAGGTTATTCAACATTATGGTTCCTTTACCTTCAACTAGACAAGGTGTATCATTTCCCTTTCTTACTGAACCACCATTATAGTATTCAAAAATTTCAAACTTTTTTTTATCACCGGTCATATGGTGAGTGCAACCACTATCTATGATCCAGACATCATTCTTACTAACTTTAGATATGAGTGCAGTTTCTACATACCTTTCTTCTTCTTTGTCTGAATCATCCTTCATGGCTACAAAAACCATCTCAATGTCTTCTTCTGATTCAGTTTCAGTATCATTAGCTCTATTCTCAGCTAGGTAACAAGCTTTCTTCCCATTATCCTTGTAGTCTCAGGTATCTCTTTTGTCAGATTATTGATTTCTTTGGTAATCTCTATTATCACCTCTATCAAACTTCTTCTCATATGATCTGTCATTTCCTCTGTCATCTTTTCTTCTGTTTGGACATCTTGTAGCAAAGTGTCCAACCTCCTTACAATTGAAACATGCAAGTGGTAATTTACCTTTGTATCTACCTTTGCCTCTCTGCAATCTTCTTTCCATAAGTACTTCAATCTCATCAAGTCCTTGATCCTCATTATCACTTTCACTATCATTTCTAATAGCATGTCTATGACTTGAATTACTTATCTTTAAAGAAGATTTGAATGCAGATTCTATTGATGGTAAGACACTATTATCAAATTTATTCATCTCAAATGAAAGCAGTCTACCAATAAGACTATCTAGAGTAATTGTATTGTTTGCAACTGCTCTCATTTCTTGAATAGAAGAAACTCTAATAGCATATACATGCAGTAAGGTTCTAAATATTTTACTTACCACTGTCTCCTCTTTAAGTACACCTCCAACTCCTCAGATAGAATTTACTACCTCTTTGATTCTACAGCTATACTGAGTGATATTTTCTCCTTCTTTCATCCTTAGGTCATGAAACCTCCCTCTTAGGGTTTCTGCCTTTTCTCTCAGCACATTAGCATTTCCTCCAAGTACCACCTTCAACTTATCCCAGATTTTCTTTGTAGAGGTGCAGGTTTTGACATCTTCAAACTCAAAATCGAAGAGTGATGATGAAAGTTCTATCATCATGCAATTATGATCATGATTTACTCTTAATTGCTCAAGAGTGTGAGGTTCTATAGGGAACACATATTTAGCATCAAGGTATTGAGTAATATCATTTCCAATACCTGATAGGTGGAGTCTTATTCTTCTTTTCCATGATGCAAAGTTGTCTTTATTCAACTTGGGCACATCTCATCTTTTCATCTTGTGATCTTTTGCTTGAGCTATTAAACTCCCTTTCTAAGAACACAGGCTCTGATACCAATTTTTAGTTATAACTAACAGGGGGGGTGAATGAGTGGCCTAAAAAATATTGCAATAATCAACCCAAAAACTTAGTACCACATTATTAAGTCTCTATTTATCTTTAGTTCTATAAGATGAATGCCTTCAAATACAATTGTCAAATTACTACTGCTCAAAATTCTTTGTTAAACCTTATTTTATATGTTTACCGAATAGAAGTCTATTAATTTACCGAAAGATAGTAAATTATCTAGAGTATACTGATCAATCCAAATTAGCTATGTGTAATGGAAAACACTAAAGTAATGACTCATAAACACATTGACACATAGATTTTTAACGTGGAAACCCTATTAAGGGAAAAACCACTTGGGACCGGTAACCCAAAAATTTTACTCTTCTGAAGTGAGCTCAGTGAAGAGACAACCTTGTTAAAGGTTACAGATACACTGTTAGGTGTGACCTTGTTAGAGGATTTAAAAGTTTAGTCTGTCACTTGATATCGGGCATCTCTATGCTACCTTCCTTGATCAAACACTCTCTTGGCCTGTCAATAGGTATCTGGCATCTCATTCTATCTTCATGATCAAAATTTTTGATACTCCTTGGGATGTATCTCAATATAGAAAGGATCTTTAAATCCAACTCAGTTAAGAGACTTTCTGTATCAATGGTTAAACTGAAACAGTATGATCTATTCACATATAAAACTTGTACTTGCAGATTTTCATATCTATTGTAAACCCATAAAAATAATGTGATAAATATATCCCTTTTAATACCTTTTCTTGACTTTTTTCTGCTCGGTGATGCTGTGCTTTGTTGCTTGGTGTACGCAGAAAACTTTAGCTCTTTCCTCCGCTTGATTTAGCAGGTCTGTATGAATTTTCTCTTCGGTATCCTCTTTTTAATTTATTCACCCTCTCAATTCGTAATGAATTAAGTTGCCTCTTTATAGAAATGATATCATCGTTGTTATGTTCTTGATTTTCTTAATCTTGGCGTGATCCACAATCTTAGCTAGTTAGATTTAAATAAAAACTCCTTTTTTATCTCATAGAGATCTTCTTGCCAACTGGACAAGACAACTTTAAATCCTTTACTTATCTCTGCCTTTATCTTGTTGATGAAAAAAAAAAACTACCAGTTAAGTCTATATTTAGCTTTTCCAGCTAGATATTTTGTTGTTTCTGAACTCAAGTAAATTTTGGTGTTTTAACTCTTTGATAGATTCGGTCAACACTCTAGTTCTCCTCAGGCTTCTCCGTCAGTTTACACAATGTTTCTGGTCATCTTTTATGCTTGTGATTCTGCTTGTCGGTAATGCTCGTCAATGTTCTTGCTCAGGCATCACTGTGACTTGACTTTCAGCGATCTTTGTCCATCGGTGTTTGAAGTAACATAGTGAATGCTTGTATTTTATGCATTACTAAAAGCATAATATTTATCTCTTTGATTCTCTAAATTCTTTGATACTTTGATTATAACCGATTAGATTATATCAAGTTGACATCAATGACAATACAATCCATTAACTGATTTAATGTCTTGCATTATCTTTCTGCATTTCGGTGATCAACTTAACATCTTCAAACATTCAATCAGTTACAATTCAACAATCTCTCCCTTCGGCATTGATGACAACATACTACATTATCATACTATACTATCACTAATACAATATGAAATATAACAGTTTCATCAAGCTTTCCTAACTTAACTATTACAAATGTCTGGCTTTCGATAAACTCAAAAATAGATTTGATTTGTTTCTTGCAGAATGGTTGTCTTCAATCTTCAATCCCTTTACTGGATAGATGAAGCATCTTATGTCTCTATTCTAATATGTGCTCTACCTTGACTGTTCCTCTTCTTGATAATCTCTTTTTCCTTTGACAACAATCTCTCTCTTTGTATGAACTCTCACCCTTTGTTAGTTCTCTCCCTTAGATGGATATTTCATATGTAATCAATTTCTCTCCCTTTGAATATTGATAAACTCTTCCTTTTGATTCTCACAAACTTCACTTCATGGATATTAATATAATATTTTTCTGATCAATGAGATAATCTCTCCCAAATCTCTCCCTGATGATAATGAAATAATCTCTACTTTTGATCCTTTTGATAATGAGATAATCTCACCCTTTGACAACAATGCCAAACAAAAATCATCTATATCATGTTCCATCCCTTTATTTAATATATTCCTTGAATTTCCCTATCCATAAGCAATACAATGTCTCTGGTATTCGATGCATACTTGTCCCTTGCTATGTAAAGATGTATTTTTTGCTGTTTATCTTTGTTGTTTGCATCAACATGAATGATCTTCAGATTGTATGTAGGTTGATGCATCCTCCTAGTCAGCTTACTGACCGATAGACAAGGGTTGGACCCATAGTCTCTATCTCAGGTACTCAAATGTATCCTTCGGTAATGGCTTGGTGAATATATCAGCTAATTGTTCTTTTGATTGAACATATTCCAATATCACCTCCTTTTCTTGCACTTTCTCTCTCAGATAGTGATATTTGATACAAATATGCTTAGTCTTAGCATGCATGATTGGATTCTTAGAAATTTTAATTACACTAGTGTTATCACAATAGATAATTATTGGTTCAAAAAAATTTCATATTCATAGCTTCCAGCAATTGTTTGACCCATGCAATATTTGAGCAATTTGCAGTGGCAACCACATACTCTGCTTCTACAGTAGACTGAGAGATGCATCCCTTCTTCTTTCTAATCCATGTGACAAGTCTGTCACCCATGAATAATGCTTCTCTAGTTGTGCTCTTTCGTTCATCAATATTTCCATCCCAATCAGCATCTGTATAGACTTGTATCTTAAATTTTCCTTCTCTTTTATACCATAAGCCATAGTCCTCGATGTTCTTTAGATATCTCAAAATTTTCTTGACAACAGTCATATGTGATTCTTTGGGATTAGCAGAGAATCTTGCAAGCATTCCAACTGCATGTGCTATATCTGGTCTGGTATGAACAACATACATTAGTTTTCAAATCATTGATCTATATAAGGTCTGATTTACCTCATTGGATTTGTCTTTCTTTTGTCAGCTTACATCTGGTAGCCATAGGTATTCCAACTGGTTTGGAATCTTCCATCATGAATATCTTCAGCACTTCCTTGATCTATTTAGATTGAGTGATATATATGCCCGCATCTTGTTGAAGAATTTGTTGACCAAAAAATAATTTGATCTCCTCAAACAGAGACATTTCAAATTACTTTCTCATTTCATTAGCAAAGGATTTGCATAACAATTCATTTCCTCCAAAAATGATATCATCAACAAAAATTTCAACAATCAGAATATTACCATCGATATCCTCTTTTAAGTACAGATTGTTATTTTCACTGTTCTAACAAATTTTATACTAATGAGATAGGAATGAAGTCTTTCATTCCAGGCTCTAGGTGCTTGTTTTAATCCATACAAAGCTTTATATAGTCTACATACCATGTTTCTCTTGTCTGGTTCAACAAACCCTACTAGTTTTTCAATGTATACTTCTACCAGTATTGCATTTAGGAATGCAGATTTGACATCCATCTGGTATACTTTGAATCCTTTAAATGCAACATAAGAAAGTAAGATTCTAACTCCTTCTATTCTAGCAATAGGTGCATATCCCTTGCATACTAACCTTGCTTTGTTACTTGTGACTTCTCCATTCTCATTTAGTTTGTTTCTGAATATCCATTTGGTACTGATGACATTCTTTTCATTTGGTCTTGGTACTAATTTACATAATCAACACCTTCTTCTTGTGCATATCCCTTGCATACTAACCTTTCTTTGTTACTTGTGACTTCTCCATTCTCATTCAGTTTGTTTCTGAATATCCATTTGGTACTGATGACATTCTTTTCATTTGGTCTCGGTACTAATTTCCATGTACTGTTCTTCTAAATCTGTTCTATTTATTCATTTATAGCACTGACCCATTTTTCATTATCAAGTGCATTGTTAATAAATTTAGGCTCAAAATCACAAAGTAAACATCTAGTGTTTAGTGACTTACTTCTTGTTCTTGTTCCCTTCTTGTCTCCTATGCTTTGATTCTGTGGATGATTTCTTCTGACATACTTGGCAAGTATTGGTTCAACTCTGTGTTCATCATTCTGATCATCTTCTTGACCTTCATTTCATCTCCATTGTTTGGAATATCATCTTGAGGATTTCATTGATTTTCAATAATTGCAGCATGATGCTCGAGTGCAATGTTCTATTTCTTGGGAGTGATACACTAGTTTTTGGGTAGAGTTTCAAGTTCTATATAAACAAACCCGTTGTATTCCTCTGGTTCCTTTTTTCTTTCCTTATTATTCTTTTATGTGAATTCATCTATTTTCACATTTTCACTTTCAATGATTTTGTTAGATGACTTGTTAAGACATTTATAAGCCTTTCTTTTGGTTGAGTACCCTAGAAAGATACCTTCTTCACTTTTGGAGTCAAGTTTTCCATGTCTATCATCCTTCAAAGGATAACATTAACTTCCAAAGATTTTGAAGTAACTTACATTGGGTGTCTTGTTTGTGTCCTTCTTCAATTGTACTATGTTTAATGTGTAGACAACAGTACTGACAACTTCGCTCCAGAAATTTTAAGTGATGCTTTTCTCAATCATCAATGTTCTTACATAGTCAACAATTGATTTTTTTCTCCTTTCAGCAATTCCATTTTGGTATGGTGTTCTCAGTGCAGAAACATGTTTTTTTAATTCCATGCTCATTGCAATAGTTAGTGAATTCATCTGAAGTAAATTCCCCTCCTCTATCTGACATTAAGCATTTCAATTTCTTTTCAATTTATTTTTCTACCATTGCCTTATACCATTTAAACATCTTAAATGCTTCTGATTTATGTTTTAAGAACATGACTGTCATCATTCTAGAATAATCATCAACAAAGAGAATACAATACCTATCTCCATAGTAGCTCTTTGTCCTCATGGGTCCACATAGATATGTATGGAATAGTTCTATAATTGCATTAGATGTATGGGTTTTACTCTTGAAACTAGACTTTGTCATCTTACCTTTTTGACAATTCTTGCACATGATATGCTCAGGCTTAGTCATGCTCGGTAAGCCTCTAACATTCCTTTTGTTGGTTATCTTTATCATGTTGTCAAAATTCACATAACACAATGTTTTATGCCACAACCATATGTATTCGTTTCTAGCCATTAAAGAAGTGGTTTTATTGTTAAATCAAGATATAAAAGGTTACCTTTAGTCTGCTCACGGGTTCCAATCAACCTTCCTGATTCATTGAAGATCTCTGCCTTCTTATTTTAAATGCTACTCTGTGACTTGAATTGTTTAGCTTTGAAACACTTAATAAATTATAATTTAGTCCTTTACCTAGTAAGCATTTTCACATTTGATTATGTTATTCAACATTATGGTTCCTTTATGTTCAAATGGACAAGGTGTATCATTTCCCATTCTTACCGAGCCACCATTATAGTATTCAAAACTTTCAAACTTTTGTTTATCACCGGTCATATGGTGAGTGCAACCACTATTTATGATCTAGACATCATTCTTACTAACTTTAGATATGAGTGCAATTTATACATACCTTTCTTCTTCTTCATTTGAATAATCCTTCATGGCTATGAATACCATCTCAATGTCTTCTTCTGATTCGGTGTCAGTTTCATCAAATTTTTTCTCAGCTAGGTAACAAGCTTTCTTCCCTTTGTCCTTGTAGTCTCGTGTATCTCTTTTGTCAGTTTGTTGGTTGCTTCAGTAATCTCTATTATCACCTTTATCAAACTTCTTCTCATATGATCTATCATTTCCTCTGTCAGATTTTCTTCTATTTGGACATCTTGCATCAAAGTGTCCAACCTCCTTAGAATTGAAACATACAAGTGGTAATTTAACTTTGTATCTAACTTTTCCTCTCTGTAATCTTCCTACCATTAGTGCTTCAATCTCATCAAGTCCTTGATCCTCATTATCAATTTCATTATCATTTCTAATAGAATGTCTATGACTTGAATTACATATCTTTAAAGAAGATTTGAATGCATATTCTATAAATGGTAAGAAACTATTATTAAATTTATTCATCTCAAATGAAATCAGTCTACCAATCAGACTATCTAGAGTAACTGTGTTATTTGCAACTGCTCTCATCTCTTGAATAGTAGAAACTCAAATAGCATATACAGGCAGTAAGGTTCTTAAGATTTTACTTACCATTGTCTCCTCTTCAAGTACACCTCCAACTCCTCGGATAGGATTTACGACCTCTTTGATTCTACAGCTATATTGAGTGATATTTTCTCCTTCTTTCATCCTTAGGTTATCAAACCTCCCTCTTAGAATTTTTTCCTTTGCTCTTAGTACATTAGCATCTCCTCCATGTACCAGCTTCAACTTATCCCACATTTCCTTTGCAGAGGTGCCGGTTTTGAAATATTCAAATGCAGCATCTGAGAGTGATGATGCAAGTTCTATCATCATGAAATTATGCTCATGCTTTACTCTTAATTGCTCAAGAGTGTAAGGTCCTGTAGGAAACACATATTCAGTATCAAGGTATTGAGTAATATCATTTCCAATACCTAATAGGTGGAGTCTTATTCCGCTTTTCCATGATGCAAAGTTGTCTTTATTCAACTTGGGCACATCTTGTCTGTTCATCTTGTGATATTTTTCTTCAGTTGTTAAACTCCCTTTTTAAGCACACAAGCTCTGATATCAGTTGTTAGTAATAACTGAGGGGGGGGGGGGGAATCAGTGTCTTAAAAAATATTCCAATNAAGCTCTGATATCAGTTGTTAGTAATAACTGAGGGGGGGGGGGTGAATCAGTGTCTTAAAAAATATTCCAATAATCAACCCAAAAAATTAATACCACAATATTAAGCTTCTAGTTATCTTCAGTCCTATAAGATGAATGCCTTCAAATATAATTATCAAATTACTACTACTCAGAATTCTTTGTCAAACCTTATTTTGTATGTTTACCGAATATCAGTCTATTAATTTACTGAAATACAGTAAATTATCTAGTGTATACCGATCAATCCAAATTAGCTATGTGTGATGCAAAACACTAAAGTAATGACTCATGTAAACACACTGATACATGGATTTTTTACATGGAAACCCTATTAAGGGAAAAACCACTTGGGATCGGTAACCCAAAATTTTCACTCTTCTGAAGTGAGCTCGGTAAAGAGCCAAACCTGTTAAAGGTTACAAACACACTATTAGGTGTGACCTTGTTAGAGGATTTAAAATTTTAGTCTGTCACTTGATATCGGGAATCTCTATGCTACCTTCCTTTATCGAACACTCTCTTGGCCTGTCAATAGGTATCTTGCATCTCATGCCATCTTGATGATCAAAATTTTTGGTACTCCTTGGGATGTATCTCAATATAGAAAGGAGTTTTAAATCCCGCTCAGTTAAGAGACTTTCTTTATCAATGGTTAAACGGAAACAATATGATATGTTCACATATACAGCTTGTACTTGCTAATTTTCAGATCTATTGTAATCTCATAAAACTAATGTGATCAATATATCCCTTTAAATACCTTTGGTCCACTTTTTTTTCTACTCGGTGATGTTGTGCTCTGTTTCTTGATGTCCGTAGAAAACTTTAGCTTGATTGATACGGTCTGTATGAAGTTGCTCTTCATCAGTTTCTCTTCAACATCCTCTTTTTCATTTATTCACCCTCTCAATTCATAATGAATTAAGTTGTCTCTTTATAGACATGATAGATCATTGTTGTTAGGTTCTTGATTTTCTTGATCTTGGTGTGATCCACAATCTTAGCTAATTAGATTTAAAGAAAAACCTTTTTTTATCTCACAGAAATCTTCTTGCCAACTGGACAAAATAGCTTTAAATCCTTTACTTATCTGTGGCTTTATCTTGTCGAGGAAAAAAAAGATAACTACCAATTAAGTCCATATATAGCTCTGCCAGCTAGATATTTTTTCGTTTCTAAATTCAAGTTAATTTTGGTGTTTTAACTCTTTGATAGCTTCGGTCAACACTCCAGTTCTCCACGGGCTTCTCCATCGGTTTACACTATGTTTCTGGCTGTCAGTTATGCTTGTGATTCTTCTCGTCGGTAATTCTCATCGGTGTTCTTGCTCAAGCATCACTGTGACTTGACTTTCGATGATCTTTGTCTATTAGGTTCCACTAACCGTCGGTGTTTGATGTCACATAGTGATTGCTTGTCTTTTATGCATTACTGAAAGCATAATCTTTATCTCTCTCATTCTCTAAAGTCTTTGACACTTTGATTATAACTGATTAGATTATATCAAGTTCACATCAATGACTATAAAATCCATTAATTGATTTAATGTCTTGCATTATCTTTTTGCATTGCTGTGATCAACTTAACATCTTCAAAAATTCAATCAGTTACATGTCATCAGAAAAGTGTTTCCAAAATATGGCATAAAATTTTCCATCTCTTTGACAGTTCTAGGATACTGTCGTGTCATCCAGAATGAGAATCCCAAGGCTCCTCACTGTCAACCACTGCGTTATTGAATGGAATTGACTACTCCATGTACCACATATTTCAAAACTTATGAAGTTTTTGCTTATGTCTTGCATTGGTTATTGACTCATTTGAATAGTTTGGTAAAAAAACTAAGGGTTTGAAACCCTAACTGTATGGTGATGAGAATTTTGTGATTGACGTGGTGATTGTAGGTTGTTCTTGCTCCACTAAAGCTCGGGCTATTGAACTGGAGCTTGTCATTGTGATCTGGAGATTTTTCCATGTTGATATTGACTCTTCACTATAGTTTTGAGGCTCTAGTTTAACATCTCTTATGGGCACTAGTGTTAAATTTTATGCATCTCAAGCTTTGACCTCCAGATAAGTTACTCTTCTTCTTTCTTTACTGTTGAACTTTCTGTGTTGTTGACTAACTACCTGCACTATTCACAACAACATCTATGGCAGAGGATTCGAGCGTGAGAGGAGAGGAGTCGAGTGGTAAAGGTGGGGATTCAAACTGTGTGTAGGATCATGGCAGAGCGACTGCTGGTGCTGGTTCTGGCAGTAGTACTGGTCATTTGCCTTTGGTTCTGGGGGATCATGGTAGGGCGGCTGCTGGTGCTGGTTTTGGCAGTAGTACTGGTCAAGTGCCTTTGGTTCTGGGGATGCCTCCTATCCCAAAATTGGACCGGGTGTCAATTTCATCTTTGGCGGGATAGGGTAGTCCCTCCCCGGGTAGGGGCATCACAGGTACCCCTTGAAGGAAGCTTCAAAGGGGGCTCTGCCTGTGTGTGAAGCTGTATTAGGAGAAGGGCCCAGTCCAACTTCTAAGGTGTTGAATATTGAGGATATTCCTTCAAAGGACCCACTAGTGGGGTCAAAAACTTTCTTAGAAGCTGGGGATGCGAAAGTCAACCCTCAAAGTCCAAAAAAGTGGTCGGACCTTGTGGGAGCAAGAAAGGAGGCAGAATCTTTACCCTCTAAAGAACCGGTTAAAGCTTTTCTTTAGGAGGGAGAAGTAGCCCTTTTTTTTCCTGATACAATGGTGGATCGATCTATTTCAGCCATGGAATTTACGCTGGTTGGTAATTTTCTAGGACCGTGACCTAATATTGAAGCGGTTAGAACTTTTGTTAAAATGAAATGGGCATTGAAAGGTCATGTGGATATTGTGGCCCTTCCTAAGGGTTTTCTTTCTTTTTCCTTCTCTAACAAGGAAGACCAAGATTATGTCTTGTGTGGGGGTCATTGGATGTTTGGTAGGACGGCTGTTGCTTTTCGTAAGTGAACTCCTAACTGGAACTACTCTGATAATTTTTTTATGCCAACTCCAGTCTAGGTTAGGTTTCCTGGGTTGCCTCTGGAATACTGGAATTAGGGATTCTTTAAGGGACTAGCCTCTTCTTTTGGGGGAGTACTTATCTCAGTTGACCCCATGATGATAGCCAAGTCCAAACTAGTCTTTGCTAGGATCTGTGTCAATCTTGCCCAGTTTGAGAATCTGCCTTCAGTTATCAACATTAACTCTAAACTAGATCAGTGTAAGTAGGAGGTGACCTTTGAATCACTTTTGTTTGCTTGCTTTGTCTATCACAAAATGGGTCACTGGGAAAAACATTGCCCAAAAAAAACTCCTAAGGTTTCCCCGCCAACTGTGTCAGAACCTAAAATGACCTCTAGACAAGTTTGGAAGAAGGTTAAAGGTGAAAACATCAGTAACAATGTAGCTTGCAAGGAGAAAATGGAGTCTAACAAGACTGCTATGTTGGAGGAGGGTGAAATTAATGATCCGGTATCACATGTGTCAGCTTTTGTTGCAGTCTCTTATAAGGAGGCAGAATCTAGTGAGAATATCCAGAAGACCCTTGATCCCTCAGAAACCCCTAAGAACCTAGTTGGTATGTGTCTTTTTGATGAGAAATCTGCACCAATGGTGGTGTTGGTCCCTTTTCAAGAAGAGGCTTTTAGTCTTAGACCATCAAAGGACAAATTTCTTTTTGAAGATCTTAAAACTGATGAAGATGATTCAACCTCTATTCCAGATACCTTTTCGGGTTGCAGTGATTAAGATCTGGCCGCTAGAGAGGAACCCATTGATGGGACAGGAACCTGGATTGTTCATAAAGGGAAGCAGCAGAAAAGGAGAGAGAAGAATAAGGAATTCACCACTCCTGGATCCAAGGGAGTCACCACTCAAAGTAAAGCTGATGGACGACTCAAGCTAAAAGTGGATGTTGGTTCTCATAAAAAGACCCAAGGCAGATACACTAACAGAGAAATCAGAGAAAGAGAAAGCAAAAAGGAGATTGTAGATGGTAAGCAACTTACTATTCAGGGAACTTATACTCCAGTTAAAAAATAAAGTTCATCTTATGGAATATAAGAGGGTTGAATGCCCCTCATAAAAAAGAGATTCTCAGGAATCTGGTAAGAGATCATAAACCTAATATTATTTTTGTTCAAGAAACTAAGATGACTAAAGAGAAGGTGGAAATAATAAGAATTTTTAAAAATAATGGGGTTGCTGGCTTTAGCTCTGAAGGGGCCTCAGGTGGGGTTATTGTCTTCTAGAACCTAAATAATGTTAGGGGTTCTGTGGTTTTAGAAGATCTTAATTGCCTCAGTATAAATTTTCTTCTTCCTTAGTTAGATTTTGAATGGGTTGCTACTACCATTTATGCCCCCAATACCAAAGCTGGTAGATCTCTTTTTTGGAGGAAAATTGATAACCATAGAAAAGCTTTCTTGGATCTGTCGTGGCTGATCATTGGGGACTTCAACTGCCCTATAAAAGACAATGAGAAGTCTGGTGGAGTGGGTAACTAGAATATTTTGGATGGGAGAATGGAGCTTATGGAATTCATTAACAAACAAGCTTTGTTTGATATGGAGCTTCAAGGTGTTAATTTTACTTGGTCTAATAGAAGGGTTGGCCAAGACCTCATTCAAGTTAGATTAGATCGTGCTTTGATTAGTGGCTATTGGCTAAATAAGTTTGGATGTTTTTTGTCCTCTCTTTCAAAGATTGGATCTGACCACTTCCCTATTTGCTTCAGTGCGGATCTAATTACTAAACAGGGTCGTCCACCTTTTAGGTTTGAAAAAATGTGGGTGGACCATCCAGAGATGGAGCAAAATATTAAAGACTGGTGGAAGGTTAAGATTCATGGCACTAAAATGTTTAGATTGGTTAAGAAAATTCTCAGCATTAAACAACATGTGAAGATATGGAGCAAAATTGTTTTCGGTGATATTTTTAAAACCAAAAGTCAGCTTAAAAAAGATCTTGATATTATTCAGGAAACTATACAAAAGACTAGGTTGACGGTGGAGCTGAGGGAGAAGGAGGAAAGCATCCTAGCTAAAATTCATAATGTTATTTCTAAGGAAGAAGATTATTGGAGGCAGAGATCAAGGTCTATTTGGCTCAAAGCTAGAGATAAGCGTACCAGATTCTTCCATTTATCTGCTTCTAAACACAGAGCTTCTAACAGAATTTCAAAACTTAAAGTGGAGGAAAAGGAAATTTCTAATGATAGAGATATTTCTGAGGTTATGATTAATTTTTTCTCTTCCTTACTTTCAAAAGATCCTAATCTTGATTTGGTGAATCAGAATGCGCTTCTCGATAACATTCCTTCCATTATCAATGATTCAACTAATCGTGCTCTTGTA
>MU228436.1:1485565-1505513 GCA_018584345.1 Thuja plicata
TGTTTTTCTTCCAAAAATTCTGGCATATTTTTGAAGTGGACATCTGCAATGCTGTCAAAGAATTCTTTGGCTCCAAATCCCTGCTTAAAGAGATAAATGTGACATTTCTTGCTTTGATCCCTAAGAATCCTGGTGTGGATTTGGTGAATGCTTTTAGACCAATCAGCCTTTGTAATTCAGTGTACAAAATTCTCTCTAAATTTCTTACCTCTCGTCTGCTGACTCTTCTTCCTCAGATTATTTCCCCACAACAAAGTGGCTTTGTGCCTGGTAGGCAGATTCTTGATTCAATTTTGAAGGTTCATGAGGTCATCCACTCTACCCAGGTCTCTCTTAATTCTGGTTTCCTCTTTAAGTTGGATCTTTCAAAGGCCTATGATCGAGTGGATTGGGATTTGTTGATCAAAGTTCTTAGATCCTTTGGGTTTGGAGAAATATTCCTTCAATTGATTTTTCATCTTATTAGTACTTCTACAACTGCCATTTTGATCAATGGATCTCCTTCTAGGCTTTTTAAACCTTCCAGGGGTTTAAGGCAAGGAGATCATCTTTCTCCTATCCTCTTCTCAATTTTGGTTGAATGTTTGGGGTACCTTTTTCAGAAGATTGCCTCGAATGGGTCCTTTAAAGGCCTTTCCCCTTCCTCGACTTCTAGTCCTTGCTCGCATGAATAGTTTGGGGATGACACCATGATAATGGGTTTTTCCTCTATTCAGGAAGCCAAGACTATCAAAATGGCTCTTACTACCTATTCCCTTGGCTTGGGTCAAATAATCAACTGGGATAAGAGCTCCTTATATTTTATTAATACTCCTGAGGAAAGGCAGCATAAAATTACTAGAATTATAGGCTGCAGAATTGAGTCTCTTCCTACTACCTATCTGGGTCTCCCTCTTGGTCTTAAACCTCTGGACTCTTTCTGGGGTGGTATTGTTGAAAGATTAAATAGGAAGCTGTCTGGTTGGAAAGGAGCCATCCTGAGCCAAGCTGGAAAACTTCAGCTCCTTAAGGTGTCATTGCAAAGTCTCCCTGTCTATGCTCTCAGTCTCTTCAAGATCCCTAGGAAATATGCAGACGTCATTGAAAAAATCCAGAGAAATTTTCTGTGGTCAGGAGTGGAGGAAAAAAAGAGATTTTCTTTAGTTTCTTGGGACAGGGTATGGACACCTAAAAAGTGGGGGAGGGGTTGTGTATCTTCCCTATTAGAGCTACCAACTTGGCCTTGCTGGCAAAACAGATTTGGAGAATTTTTGGTGTTAAAAGAGAATGGAATGACATCATTCATAAAAAATACCTCTTCTCCTTTTCCCATATTTCAGAATTTTGGAAAACTGACCTGAAAGTGCAAGGATCTTTCATCTTGAATAGCATTCAGAATGCTAAGGATGCATCTTTTAAAGAGGCTAAGTGGTTTTTAGGAAATGGCAGAAAAATTCATTTTTGGGAAGACTGCTGGATAAAAGATTATCCTCTAAATTTTGTTGTTGCCTTTCAACCCGTTATCAATCAATGTATTCAAAGATATGTAGCTATGGTCAGGGACTATTGGAGGAATGACTCATGGATTGATTTGTCCCTTTCTTATGAGATGTTAAAACCTCTTATGCTTGACCTTGTGATCTAGAAGGTTAAGATTTCTAGTGAAGACAAAATCCTTTGGGGAGTTCTTCCTTCTGGAATCTTCACGGTTGCTTCCTATTCTAAACTTTTATTAAAGTAATTAAATCCCCTCCCCTTTTGGGCTCAAGTGTGGGACAATTCTTTAATTCCTAAAATTAATATCTTTTTCTGGCTGGTCTTGTAGAATAAAATCCTTACAATTGACAAGCTCCAGAAATAGGGAATGATGCTGAGTAATAGATGCTTTTTATGTAAAAATGATGAGGAAATGGTTTTCCATCTGGACATTGACTGTAGATATGCTTGGGAGGTTTGGAATGAGTTATTACAATGCTGGGAGATTAAGTGGTTTTTTTCCCAATAACATGGAAAGCTTTTGTAATTAGTGATGAAAAGCAGATTCCCCCATTGATAAACATTTGTGGAATATTATTCCCCCCCATGTAATATGGCGGTTATGGAGAGAACGCAATGACAGAGTCTTTAGGAATATTGATCTTCCTCCAAAAGTGATAGTTGAGAAGATAAAAAGAAGTATTAAGGAAAACTTCAAGATGTCATCTAGTAGAATGCTGGATTTCAATGCTAGTGATATGGGTGTGAGGACAGCTAATCACAAACCTCATCCTAGAGAGAATGCCATCTAGCTTTCTCCTCCCCCTGGATGGATAAAAATTAATTTCGACGGTGCTGCCAAGGGCAACCCTGGCCCTGCTAGCTGTGGGGGCCTCATCCGTGATGACATGGCTAATTGCCTAGCTACGGTAGCTTTACCTATTAGGGTGCAAAAAAACCATTTGGCGGAGGCCATGGCCCTTCTTCAGACGCTAAAACTTGTCAAGAAACACATGGCACAAAAGGTGTGGATCGAGGGTGACTCACTCAATATTTTAAAATGTATTAGTGACAAGACTAAGCCATCATGGAAAATTAAGGAGATCATCAAGGAGGCTAGGATCATAATTAATTCCTTTAATCAAGTCATTATTTCTCATGCCTATAGGGAAGCAAATGGTACAGTAGATGAGTTGGCCAATTTTGCAGTTAAGGCCAGGGAAATCGTGATTTGGCACGATTATAAAAATTTGACCGTCGATATCAAAGCCAAGTTGGCCTTCGACAGATCACAAAGCAAGAGGGTTGATTGGGTGTATCTTGAGAAGCTATGATGATTAGACACATTTTAAAAAATCAGAGGAAAATGAGGACAGAAAGTGGTGTCTTTCCCAAGAACTCTAATTATAGACACGGGTTAACCCTTG
Source organism: Thuja plicata (assembly GCA_018584345.1). Classification (NCBI taxonomy): domain Eukaryota; kingdom Viridiplantae; phylum Streptophyta; class Pinopsida; order Cupressales; family Cupressaceae; genus Thuja; species Thuja plicata. The sequence continues at coordinate 1,488,448 of MU228436.1, forward strand.
CTAATTTCAATGTTACCAGTTTTTGTAACAGTTGGATTCTCTCTATGTTTTTTACCGTCTGTTTGAGCTATGCGATCATGGGAGGTGGGCTTAACTGCAAAGAGCCAAAGGAATGTGTCAAATGGAGAAAAATTCCAGAAGCTTGGGATATTTTTGAGAAGGGGGGTCTTACCACCTGCATGGAAAGATTGCATGGGGTGAAAGACAGTGCTACCAAATTATTTGTTGATTCCTAGAAATATGGGGTTGTTACCATAGCGGGCATCACTGTGAACATCATGGAGGATTTCATAGCTGATATTTCTAGGCTTAGAACGAAGGGCATCAAATTCTTTTGGGACAGTAAGGTATCACGAAAGGCCATTCGACACTTTCCCAAGAGTAAGGAGGAGAAAAAAGTTCTTGTAAAAGAGTCTAGAGGATGCTATGATGTGGCATCATTCAAAGAAATATGGGCTACTATTATGATGGCAGTCATGGAGTATGTAACCCTGGATGGTAGGTTTAAAAGAACCCATTCTTACCACTTTGTTTTTCTCTGTCATTTTCGGCATAAAATTAGGGTTTCCCTGCCTCTCTATATTTTGCAATCTCTCCATTCAAGCATTTCCCATCACAAGAAGAAGGAGAAGAAACCCATTCTTCATGAAGGGTTGATTCTATTAATAGTAGAACACATAAAGAAGATGGCTAGTGTAATCCCTGTCATAACCCCGTCTAAATCTAGTTCGAGTAAAAAGAGAATTAGGGATGTGAATGTGAAAGATAAGAGTCCGACTGATAAAAAATTAAAGAAGGATAAGGAGACTACCATGGATATGGACACCTCTGCTGACAGTGTGGAAGACTATGATAATATGGTTGATTCCATAGAGGAAGATAGTTACTCTACTTCCTCGGTCTCAAATTCGGCTTCAGAGGAGAATGATAATATGGATGAAGAGGTTATGGGCTCTACGGACAAAGGAAAAACATTAGATAGCAAGAAGAACAAAGAGGATAAGAAGAAGGAGGAGGATGTGGGAGGTTAGAATGTGCCAATTATGGTTGAGTATGATAGTTCTGAAGACCATGATGTGCCTATATCTCCGAAACTTGAAGTAGTTATGGATTGTGGTCAGGACACTCAAAAGGATGCGATGGAGGTGGAGAATACTTCCCTTGCCAAGGAGTCAACTTTACCAGAGAGGGATACAGACAATGCCCCTGGTAATTCTCGGAACATCCCTTTCATCAAAATGGTGGAATTGTAGGAAAGGAATGTTTAATTACCGAGGGATGACATGGATGATAAGATTGATCCCCCCTTTGGGGTTCTCCAAATGGCCAAAGCTTCTTCCATGTACTCCTTTCAATTAATGAAATGTGTGCTCTAGGAGATCAAGAATTTAAACCTTAAGCACCATTCGATTGTTGCTAAGGTGGACTCTTTGCAGGCTCAACTAGAGTCTGGCCCTAAAACTATGGTGGAAAAGGTTACTAATGATGAGGACAAAAATGTGTAGCAGTTACAAGCCAGAATGGAAACCATGGAGAATACCATGAAAAAACACATGCAAGTCTACAACAATTTTATGGGTTTGGCCATGGATTGTTTCCTAACTATTAAGGCTGAGCTAGATGCTAGGTCCCTCGGTGAAAAAATAGAGGATATCACAGAGAACCTGGAAGATGATGGCCCCTAAAAATGCACTAGATCAGCAAGAAAGAAGAAAATTCATGAAAGGATCTAGGAACTCTCAGAGTTCAATGCAGCAATAAAGAAGATATCTAAAGTGAAGCAGGAAGCCACCAAGGCTTGTAAGGAGCTTTTCTAGGGCTCTGGTTTCTGGTTCTGGTGGTTTTTCTTTTTTGTTGGTCTCTGGCTTTTGGTTTTTTCTTGGTTTTTTGTTGTTAGTTTTGGCTTTAGTGTACTAGTTTCCAGTCCTGTTTATTTTTGGAGCGCTTCAATGTTTAAAATTTTATTCTAGCTTGTAAGGGGTTTTGGGTCCCCATTCAAAACCTATTTTTCCCTACTATCAAAAACTACTTGCGTTGTTCTGTTTTGATACTTCTTCATAACACATGGAAATGATTTTGGGTTTTTTTTTTCTATCTATTACTTCAAATCCAATTTGAAATCTTTCTTTCTTTCACTATTCTACTATTGCTTTGATTTCGTAGCTTGAGAGCTCGAGCTATTAAATGTATATTTGTTGTTTATGACACTGGATTTTAACATCTATTTGTAATATGTATTCTCGAGAAGTATTACTTGCACTGTCGACTACTTCATTCTGTAATCTTGCATTCATTAGTTGTTTACTTGTTGTCAAACTTGGGGTTGTTTCATTTCTTGGTCTGTTGTTGATAGTAACCACAATGTTTGTACATAATCACCCTCTTACTATCAAAACTTTGGCTTTCCATTAGTAAGATATGTTCCAAACTGTTATATGTCTAGTTTTGCTCTGTTGAGGTAGTGGCAAGTGTGTTTCACTATTTTGATTGGCCAGAAGACTTGACCTGACCGTACTTCGAACCAACTCCATGTTATATTAACAAATAAACCATGTTTGTGGGGTTCAAGCACGGGCTCGTAACACCCAAAAAATATGACTATATCAAGATGGTTGAGAACTTAAAATGCATCTTTTTATCTCTCAACAACATTGTCATTTTCTCTATTATGCATACCACTGTTTAGAAATTCCACTTGCGTTGTATTTATTTCATTACATTTTCTCTAGCATCAACATCATTTGAACTCTTACTATCATTTACCTTTGATGGCACTATTATGAACTGCATCTGCATACCAGTATTTAGAAAATGTTATATTCATCTTGTCTTACTATTTTTCTTACTCTTGAACATCACTATTATTTTCTCATCTCTATATATGCATATTTACTATTACAAACCCTACTTGCTATGTATTTGATCATTGTTTATCTTGGCATCAACAGGGTAACAAGATCACTATTTTCATCATTACTATAACATCACCACTGCTTGCATAACCACTTCAATTAAACTCAGATTTTTATTGCATAAGAACACTGTAGATATTAGTGATATAAATGCATTATTTAATTGATCCACTGACTTCTATAGCTGACTGTTTATGTACTACAATTTTATTCTCTTTTGCATTTGATGCTCTATTTCATGAATTCATAGAATTCCTCTTTTTTAGATAATGCATCTTGTGAGGTTCGAGCATGGGCTCGTGATAGTCACTGCACTTTTCTTTGCTCTTTGTTGTTGGTGAATTAATAATTCATCAGTCTTTGCACTTGAATGTATCTCTGTTTCTTATGTTTGACACTATCACTTGAAATCTCAAAGGTTAGTAAACATAATAAATTTTACATCATTTAGGTATGAATACCATGTGTCATGAATGAATATTCATGCATGACTTATGTTTGGTTGATTGTGTTCATTAACTTGGAATTCTATCTTTCTTTTCTGAAAAAGATTTATAAGCTACAAAGAGCTAAGTCCCTTTAATTCAAATCTATGGTTTGTAAAATAAACATTTCTTTGCCTAATTCTGGAAGATAAACATAAATAGTAAAAGGTTTCATGGACATATGTCCCTTTCATACTACTATTTAGTTAGTGTAGATGCATATTTTGCCCTTGCATTCATGTTATTGGAAAATGTGCAATTCTGAAAGTATGATTGTCATATGATGTTTTCAAGTTTTCATCCATTTCTTAGATCTAATTTGGATCTAACCCCTCTTTTTCAATGATGCATAAAACAAGACCTAATGAATACCTAGGATGCATGAGACATGTTGCAGAATCTAAGGAGATGAAAACTCAAGAAGATGCAGATAACCAACTCAAGAATGTAGAAGACACCCAAAGGAAATGCATGGACTCCTATTCCCCATATCTCTATCATCCTTTCATTTTTCATATACTCCTCCAAGTTCCAATGTGAAATATGTAACATAAAAAGAACATTATCAATAACATTCAGTTTTGAACGCACAATGTAATGATCAAGTATGAATTGAAAATTTTAGAAATGGTCAATACTTAGAGTACAATAAATCTTATGATATGAATGTAATGAAAATGTATCTCATTTACATTAGCTGAATACTAGTGTTTAGAGGATGTACCTTTATGAAATCTTCTATTGTTTTTGGTTATTTTCCTACATATACAAAATTAGGATAACAATTTTGGCGACTTCTACTAGATGTCTTCCTGCTAGACATGAAAGTATAGACCTTATTCATTGGGCTATAGAGTAAAAAAATAGAACAGATCATATGCAACCTTTATTGAAATGTAAATGCACCTAAACTAAAGACTCATGCAACCTAACAACTTACTATGTGCCTGAAGACACTTTATTGAAACTAAAACCTAATGACACCTAGTGCTTGACAAAACTTATTGAAATGAAACTTCTTCTTGAGAAAATACTAACCATCAAAGTAAAGCTTGAGGAAAATCCCATTGACCGTGATAGGTAAGATCTCTCCATCTATGGTGGATAGTTGAAAAACATTGTTCGCTTTACATTCAGTGATGAAAAATGGGCCTGACCAAAAGTTATCAAACTTATCATGTTGCCCTGGTCTAATTTTCAACACATCCCATTTAAGAAGTAGATCACCCTCCTTGAATTCTCTAGGTGTAGCCTTCTTATCAAAACACTGCTTAGTTTGAATTTGTCTTAGCTCCATGTTCTTTAATGCTCTGCTCCTTTCCTCTTCTAACTGCAATAGCTCAGCAAACCTTAGCTTAACATAATATTCCTCTTCAAACAACATCATTTGGTCAGCTAGCTGTAGTTCTGGAAAATTAGTTGAAATTGGTAACCTCGCTTCACTACCATTAACTAGTACATAGGGTGAGCTACCAGTGATCTGCTTCGGTTTAATTCTTATTACCCTAATTTTACACATTGCAATATGAAAATCATAAACAAAATAAGATTGCATGAAGGTACACCTCTTTAACATTTGTATTCAGTAAATGAAAATGAAATACATTATCGTTGCATTCATACTATTAGATTTTTGTACTCTAAGTTTTGATCACATTCAGATTTTCAAATTCATAATTGATTATTACATTGTGCATTCAAACTGAATGTAATAAGAAAATGTTTCTTCCATATTACATCTTTTCATATTGAAACTTAGAGGTAACTACATAAAAGAAAGCATGAATTAAGCATGATTAGGGGTCCATGTATTTCCTTCTAAAAGTCAACTCTGTGATATGGTAGTTGGTTGTATGTCCTCTATCCAATCTTCATGTTTGTCCTCTATCCCAATCCTCATGCCAGTTCTGCAATCTAAGTCTAGGGTCCTATCCTGCATCATTAAAATAGAGAAATGTTAGATCCAAATTGGATCTAAGAAATGCGTGGAAACTAAAATAGCATACAACAATCAAACTTTTAGAGCTATAAATCTACCAATAACATCAATACAACAAAAAATAATGCATCTTCATCAACTGAATAAAATTATCAAAGGGACATAATTCCATGAAACCTTTTACTATATATAGTTATCATTCTTCATTATTCAAAAGTTGATGTTTGTAGAACCATAAATCTGAATCAAAGGGACTTAGTTCTTGTAGCTGAGAAACCTTTTTCAGAACATCAACATGATAAGATAGTAAACGTAAAAAATCAACCAACATTTATGCATGAATGTCATTTCACATGACACTCACATGCAACATTGATTGGTTAATTATGTGCACTAACCTAGACATGTTGATTTGATGGTGTGTGCAAGCCAAATAAGAAAAATTATATTCAAATGCAGAAAGAAACATGATCTATGAATTCACTATTTGTAGATGACAAAGAAAAATGCAATGAGAGTCATGAGCCCATGCTCGAACCTCATAGGATGCATTATGAAAGAATGCTAGGAGTTCATGAGTTCATAAAATGAGAAGGTGAATAAGAAGGAGATGCAGTTCATAGAGGTTGGTACAAGATGCAAACATGTTCTTATAAGTTTAAATGTTATGGATACAAAAAGAAGAGTACTCTAATGCTACTAAGTACATGTTCAAATGAGTTCAAATACAGTGCCTAGTCAACAATGGAAGAGAGTAACAATGTTATTCTACATGTTTAAAATAAAAATATTGTATTCCAACTGCATATTCAAGTAAATAGTGACATTATTAGATGTTGTTATTCTACATGATCAAATGACAAATGCAAAGATTATACATGTATGGAAAGTCATGATAGCAATGTTTTGTCATCAAAAGAGTATGCATATGTTATGAACTAATTAGCAATGTTGTTATTGTGCATGATCAAATAAACAGTGTATGTACATATATTTGAATGCTATGATTGTGTGCTTCTACTTATGTTTGAATGATAGTGTTATAGCCCCACGGTGAGTGTGCATATATTTCACAGAACTGTGCAAATGAAAAGAAAAGATGCATATCCAATGGTCGGGCTCTATTTCACAAATGTTGCACATGGGTTTCATGAGCCCGTGCTCAAACCCCATGTCTCAATTTCTTATTGGAGTCAAGAAGACAGATTACAAAAACACACTAGTCGTTATCATATTGCAATGTTCATACATAATGACAGAGCACGGTTTTCAACAAAGATGCAGACATCCAGTGGCGACATTAAACACAAAGACATCATGGTCTCCACAGAGTATAACAACATTCAGACATAGTGGCGATATCATCTAAGCCACAGTTTTAAACATTCACTAGAGCCGACAAAGAAGATGGAGCTCATCTCTCGGTTGCAACAACATACAAATTGCACTTGTTAATTGTTAAATGTAGATATCGACATTCATGGGTGCAAAATTCCAGATCAACAGAGGCTCAAGTTGAGAAAATAAAAATAGCAGTGATGCATCAATATAGATGAAGCTCGACTTTCAAGTCATGACATATAACTTATGTGAATGTTCTAGCAAAAAATCATGAAGATAAGGTGGATACAAATATGATGGAATCAATAGGGAAAAATAATAGCAAAACCCAGATATATTTTCCACAAAAGAGGCATACCCATATCGATAAAACTCCAAATATCACTGTACTGAACATAGTGAAGCAACAAATCATTGTAAACATCAATTGGAGTGAACTCAAGTGTTCAAAGATCATAAAGATAGAGTATAAATACTGAGTAAAGAAGAGAGTAACTTATCTGTGAGTTACATGCAAAGAAGCCATGGTGGAGCCTGAGATCGATGAAGATGCATGGAGAGTGCCATACTTTATGGCATGGGACTCCAGTCCAAAAGAAGAGCCCGTGGTGGAGAGATCCAGACTCTATGTTCTTAACACATGACCCAAGTGCTTTAACTTGCAATAATCTTGAGTTTTGTTAACTCGAGTGCCATAAGGAGAAAAGAGCTTGAGCTCTTTAAAACATTACCCATTTCCAGTTAGAGCCCGAGTTCCATGAATGCACATTACTAGCCGTAGACAGAGATGGAAGAAAAAAATAGAGAGTAAGCTATGTTTCAGCTCAAAGATCAGAGAAGAGCCCAAAGAATAATAACACATCAACCACATCATAGTGTTGACTTCCAGATCGACAATTCAAACATAGAACAATAGAGGAGCAAAAATAGTGCAACAATCATAGCATGGCGGTGCCACAAGGTTAGGGTTTGAGAAAAAACATAACATCTTCACCAAATGAAAAAACCAAATGAGATGCAAAAACAATGCCTATGCCAAGTTTTGGTAAATTTGGAATCTGTTGTTGGAGTGGAGTTAATACCTTTGCAGACTGCATTGCACGATGACCACATCTTACTGTCATGACAACTCAACCTCATGCTACAAAGGATAGATATTTTTTGCATTGAGATTGGTCATGTTGACCTTAGTGAGGGTGTTGACTTATGGTTTAGGGTTTTCATATGTTGTGAAGGTTAGGTTATATATGTTGTTGGGTTTTTATGTAATTAATGTATATGTTGGTAATATTTTTAAAGGAGATGTTTTTTTTTTCAAATGCCAACATTAGGGGCATAAGTCAAGGCATGGATTAGGCCTTAAATTTAGGGTATTATGTTTGTTTGGAGATAGCTTTGGAGGGAGTTCCATTTTCAAAATTGGCCTTGAGAGGGTCTATAGCTGTGCCTCTTGTTTAGTTTGAGGGGTTCAGAATTTAGGAGGAAGATGGTTTTAGTGAACTTCTTGTTCCTCTACACTTTTTTCATGCATTTTGTAGCCATTAGTTCCTTCTTTATGAAGATTTTGTTCAAGTGAATGCACATATTCCTTGGCATGATTTGTACTTTCTCATGTAACTATTTTATAGATTTTGAAGATAATAAAGCTTGCCCATTATTCATACATTTTTCTGAGTTTCTGTTAATAGTCCTTTCAGTTTTTTGCATTTAAGTGTAATGTATTTTGCAACGTAGATTAGTGAATTGATCTAATTCCTATTATATGTTGGAGAGTGAATCCTTTTTCACAATCTTCATGTTTTTGGAAAAATTATCATTGTTTGTGGTTCAACCCCTGATTGTGAGATTTAGGTTAGCATATGCATTGAATAGTGAATGTTATTGCAGGAATCATTAGGGTATGTCTTGTAGATGCTAGCTTGAAAATTTGAGAAGTCTGAATAAATTTGGTGTATCACCTATTAGTTTTGTTTATTCTTTTCTATTTATATTTTTCCCCTTTTCCCAAAAATCAGATAAAATTACTAATAGGTGATAACCCAAATCCAATAGGAACCTACCTAGAATCTGGAGATTCCTTCTTAATTAGAGTCCACCACAACTCAAGAAGTTTTCCATTGTTACCATGAAATATTAGTATGCCCTATTGCCTGAGTTAGGGTGATAGTTTTTGGCCTTAACAATTTTTTGCATGCCCGATGGGACTCTTTGTGATACATGAACATAATCCAAACAAGGAGTGGAAAAGAGTTTGATTATTTACAGTTATCACATACTAGGAGAGGAAGAACTTTGCAGAGAGAGCCTAGAGGTCCAAAATAACTCTCCTTTTAGCCTGTAGTGAGGGGTAGGAAACTAGGAAGACAAAATAAAATAAGGTCCAAGAGAAGTTCATCTCCTCCCACTTACTACACTAATTTTCCATATTCAGATCAAGAATCTTCAAAAAGTCCTCCAGCACTTCAATTTTGAGTTGTTCTTGAACAACCAGTAGAGGAAGAGCAACCAGCACCTTCAAGTTCTGCTACAACACCACCAAGGATGGCTAGAAGGTTTCCATATGTGCCCTTTAATCAGGGCGACCCTTTTTTGATTTCCAATCACAACAACATTCCATTGGCAGCCTTGAAAGGGTTACCATCTTTCACGGGAGGACAAAAAACAACAATTGAGCATATTAGAGATGTTGCATCTCTTTAAAATGTCCATCACATCACAGAGGAGGATGTAGCTTTGGAGTTATTGGCTGCATCATTGAAGGGAAAAGCATTGGAATGGTTCCGAACTCTCCGAGTTGGATCAATTGTTTCATGGGATGCATTAGGTGAGGAATTGTCTAAGTTTATTGAAGATAAATCTGATAATTTTTCTTTGGTGGAACAACTAACTACTATCAAAAGGGCTCCCCAAGAAGAGATGAGTGATTTCAATCTCTATGGTGAGACCTTCTGCTGAATATCCATTTCTATACTTCTTGAAAATTCTGAATAGTGACATTTCAGTTATGATCCAATCTATGGGAGGAACTTCTTTACCTCAAGCTTTTTATATTGCAATTAGGGTTGAGAATAGTCTTATTCAGGTAGGGAAGATAGCTCTGAGGTCTCCTATTACTTTATTTCCTAGCATCTAGTCTAATATACCATTGATTACCCCACCGCTAGATCCTTTACCATCTTACAAAAATGAAGAGATGATGCCCGATGCCCCTTCTAATGAGCTGTAGAGCTTCAAAGACAGCCAACAAAAAATTGAAAGTTTATTGCAAACCTTTGGAAATGAGTTGGTAAACCTTAAAAGGAAGAAAGCTCAAGGAAATCCAATAGCCCATACACAAAATTAGTTTTCTAGTTCCTCATTAAAGCAGCCTAACCATCCCATTTACCAAGGTAACAAGTAGCAATACCAAGGAAATAGCAATACCAATAGGCAGAATTGGAACCAAAGGCCTTATATACCTTATAATCCTGCACCTCTTAATGTTTTTAGGGATATCATTCCTAACCAAAATAACCTTGGTGCTAAGTATGAGTGGTGTTATCCTTGTGGGGAGCCCCACAATTAGTCAAATTGAGCTAATGGAGTGCTTAATCAGGTTCTAATGGTTCAAAGTGTGATTCAATCACAACAAGATGCATACATTGAAGAGACTCAACAACCAGATCTAGGTGCTCCGGACACTACTTTTCTCAATTTCCAAGAGGAAGAATTATTTTGGGTGAGTAATGATTCACCTGTATCAGCAAACACAAGAGCCAAGAAGAGAGCTCTAGAATCAGAGAAATTAGCTACTAAGATTGCTGCTACAACTCAATCAACACCCATCCCTCTTATTTCTATACTAAAAGAACACTCCTCTCTTGAAACCAAGGAACAACAACATCAGAAGCACGCAGATCTGATCATTGGTAAATCTCCTCAAAAGGTACATTTTTTTGTTCCTTATAATATTGTTGACAATATGAATAAAATGAATGTTTCAATTTCTATAGTGGTGCAACTTGCACAGTAATGCCTAAGGAGATTGCAAATTTACATGATTTAAATTATGAACCTCTTGATAAAGGAGTTATTCAGTTAGATGATTCATCATTCCACACTTTAGGTGTTGTTAAAAATGCAAGTTTGACCCTACATGCTTGCCCAAATTTCTCTATTCAGCAAGATATCTATGTTATAGATCCGCCGCCTTATTTTTCCCTATGTTTATATAGAGATTTCACTGCAAAGATAGGAGGATATTTTTCATCTAATTGGTCTCACATGTTTTTTAGGACTATATATGGTGCAAAACTGACCATAAAATCTGAAGTATTAACAAAGGATCACATAGAACCATATACTCCAAGCCCTATTAATGCTAGTTGTGTGATCATAGATGCTATTGATCTTAAAGATTATCTTTCCTTTGATATTCAGATTGAAGGCATCCCTGATATTTTGTTGGATGAGTGGGCAGCTGGTAATGCCTTTAACAACCAAGATAATTTTAGTTATGATGCTGGTTTTGGAAATTATATGATTGCAGAATCTAATCCTGTTATGCCTAATTTGATAAAATCACATGATGTTGATTCAAAACAACCTAATCATCTTCAGGACTTATATTTTGATGGATCTGGAAATAAGGATGGAGATAGTGCAGGGGTTATGCTTGTGTCACCAGATGGTGACAATTGACAAATACTGTGATGCATTTAGATTATATTTTCCTTGTTCTAACAATGTGGTTGAGTATGAAGGTCTGATTCAGGGCTTAGAGTGGTAAAGAAGAAGAAATGTTAAATGTTTAAGGGCATTTAGAGATAGTGACTTGGTGGTTAATCAGGTGAGAGGTCTAAATGCTGTTAAAAATGATCTCTTAAAGTTTTATAAATCTAGAATCTTAGATATTCTAGCAGATTTTGATGCATTCAATCTGATATTTGTACTTAGAAGTAAAAACCAACATGTTGATAGGTTAGCTGTTATTGGTGCTCAAGTTACAATTTCTAAAAATAAAGGTGTAAATACTAATCAATCTCAGATTCAGATTATTGTTAGGCCATCTATTCTAGATAATGATGTTAATTGGTAGGTTTTCAATACTGAAAAGGAGATCTTATGTTTTATGATAGAAGTAGGTATTTTTGCTGCTTCTAAAGACACCAAAATAAAATAGCAATTTGAGGACCAAATCATACAATTAAAGTCCAATAAGCTGCCTAAAGGACTAGTCTGCTTGGATTCCATCTTCAACTCTGATGATTAGTTTAGGAAGAACAAAACCAGCATGCTAATCAAGGAAGATCATTATGAAGAGCTGGAAATATTTAGAGATAAGTTCTTAAAGGTTGGTAAAATTAACTCTCCTCAAGATAAGGAGCTTCTTATTGCTTTGTTCAAAGATTTCAATCATGTTTTTACTTGGGATTATGCTGATTTGAAAGGGTTTAACCCTTAATTGACCCAATATTCCATTGAATTAGAGCTCAATCCAAGGCTAATTAGGCAAAGACAAAGGTCAATCAACCCCAAATTAGAGCCCTTAATGCTCAAGGAGCTGAATAAACTACTAGATAGTGGGATTATCTTTCCAATCAAACATGCATCTTGGGTTTCAAATCTAGTTCCTGTGAGGAAGAAGAATGGGGAGATTAGACTATGTGTGGATTTTAGGGACCTTAATACGACATCTCTAAAATATAGACATCCTCTTCCATCCATGGAACAAATTTTATAGTATGTCTCTGGTTCTGAAATGTTTTCTCTTCTAGATGGTTATTCTGGTTATAACCAAGTATTAGTGAAGGAGGAAGATCAATTTAAAACATCCTTTACCACTAAATGAGGAACAATTTCATAGAGAAGAATGCCATTTGGTTTATCAAATGCAGGAGCCACATTCCAAAAAACTATGGACATGGTTTTTAAAAATCTAATGTACAAATTTGTTTTGGTTTACTTGGATGATGTTACTATTTACAACAAGATTGTAGATCAGCATATATGCCACTTAAGTCATGTACTTCAAAGATGCAAAGATTTTGGAATCTCTCTTAACCCCAAAAAGTCAATTTTTTCAGTCCATGAGGGTAAGCTCTTAGGATACCAAGTTTCAAAAGGGGGTAGAACAATAGACACTGAAAGGATCCATGCAATTCTGGATTTATCATTGCCAAAAAACAAAAAGGGGCTGCAAATATTTATTGGTAGAATTAATTTTGTAAGACACTTTATTCCAGACATTGCTAATCTATTTAAGCCATTAACTGCAATGCTGAAGAAAAATGTACCTTTCAACTAGACTAAGGAAAGAAAATAATGTTTTGAGCATATCAAACTTGCCCTATCATCAACCCCTACACTAGCTAATTGTGATTTTACTAAAGATTTTATTCTATATGGTTTTGGAGGCTATGATACTATTTCAGCTATGTTGGTGCAGAAAAATGATGACAATCTAGAGCAGCCAGTTGTCTTTTTCAGCAAAGGAATGGATGACTATGAACAAAGGTACAATTTTGTTGAGAAATATGTACTTGTTATTAAATCTTTAAAGAAGTTTAAACATCTTGTTGATGGAGACAAAGTTCATCTAATGGTTGCACATCCTAGTATTAAATATTTTATGTTGAACAAGGATGTAAATGAAGAGAGAATAGGTTGGATCACAAAAGTTATGGAATATGATGTACATATCCATGTAACCAAGATGGTTAGAGGAAAGGGTTTGTGTGCACAGATGGTAGAAAAAGAAGAACAAGAAGCTGGAAACAATAATGAGGTTGTCATGCTTCATGACAATCCCATATTTAATAACCAACTAGAAAATTGGTTGGTTGATATGAGCAGATTTCTACAAACTAGACAATGTCCAAGTGATCTTGATAAAGCTAAAATGAGGTATTTTAGATTGAAATCTATTCATTATGTTTTGATAAATGGTATGATTTATAGAAAAGACTATTCTGGAATATTTCTAAAATGCATTGATATTGCTGAACAAAACAAAATTTTACCTGAATTCCATGATGGACCATGTGGAGGATACTTTAATCCTAAAAATACAGCTTGGAAGATATTAAGGGCACACTATTATTGGCCTAATATAGTTAAGGATTCCCATTCTCAGGCAATAAGATGTCAAAAATGTGCTCTTTTTGCAGGAAAATAAAGGCTAGCAACATTGCCATTAAAACCTATCATTGTTGAGCAACCATTTATCAAATGGGGAGTGGACTTCCTAGGTCCCATTAATACCAATTATAATGCAGGTCACAAATAGATTTTAACTGCTATAGACTACTTCACAAGATGGACCGAAGCTATTGTATTGAAGGAATCAACTGGATCTTTTGTTCTCAACTTCTATGAAGATATTATAACCAGGTTTGGGGTACCTCATTCAATTATTTTAGATAATGCATTGGCTTTTGTTGGTTCTAGAATAATAGAATGGACTATTAAAAAATTGATTTATCTAAATACATCATCTAACTATTACCCCCAGGGTAATGCTCTTGCTGAGTCTACTAACAAAAATGTAATGAGGATTATTAAAAGGACTCTACAGGAGAACAAGAGGGATTGGCATTCAAAAAGTAAAGCAACACTATGGCTTGACAAAATTACACCAAAAAAAATCACTGGAAGCTCACCCTATGTATTATTTTATGGTAAGGAACCAAGGTTACCTATTTCTACTGAGTTTCCAGCCCTACACTAGGTTGATCAAATGTTGCTATTTGAAGAGGAAGATCCTCTTAAGTTGAGGTATGTTGAATTGTTACAGCTAGAAGAGAAAAGGAGCACAACCTTAAGGAATATTGAGCTAATGCAGAATCAGACTAAAAGGTATTTTGATAAAGAGCCAATATCTAAATAGTTCAAAGAGGGTGACCTAGTTCTTAAATGGGATGTACTCAAGAGAAGACCAGGGTAGGATGATAAATTTGACAATTTTTGGTCAGGCCCATTTGTCATCACTGAATGCAAAGAAAACAATGCCTTCCAATTATCCACCATAGATGGAGAGATCTTTCCCATCCCAGTCAATGGGATCTTCCTCAAGCTCTTCTTCGAGGGTTAGTACTTTAAGTTTTAGTTTCATTTCAATAAGTGTTGTCAAGCACTAGGGTTCTTTAAATTTCATTCTCAATAAAATACCTTCTTGGTATAGGTCCTAGTTAGGTTTCATAGGTCCTAATTTTAGGTTGTATTTTCATTTCAATAAGGCTACATTTGTATTTTCTAGGTTTTGACTCGATTGCCCTAGGGATAAGGTCTAAAGGTCATGTCTAACAGGCAGACATCTTGCAGAGGTCGCCATAATTGTTACCCTAATTTTACACATTGAAATATGAAAATCATAAACAACATAAGATTGCATGAAGGTACACCTCTTTAACATGTCTATTTAGTAAATGAAAATTAAATACATTTCCTTTACATTCATACTAGATCATATTTTTGTACTGTAAGTTTTGATCACATTCAGATTTTCAAATTCAGAATTGATCATTACATTGTGCATTCAAACTAAATGTAATAAGCAAATGTTTCTTACATATTTCATCTTTTCATATTGAAACTTAGAGGTAATTACAGAAAAGAAAGCATGAAGGAAGCATGAGAAGGGGTCCATGCATTGCCTTCTAAAAGTCAACTGTGTGATATGGTAGTTGGTTGTCTGTCCTCTATCCAATATTTATGTCTATCCTCTGTCCAAATCCTCCTGTCAGTTTTGCATTCTAGGTCTAGGGTCCTGTCATGCATCATTAAAACAGAGAAAAGTTAGATCCAAATTGGATCTAAGCAATGCATGAAAACCAAAATAACATACAACAATAAAAATTTCAGAGATGTAAATCTACCAATAACATCAATACAAAAACAAATTTTGCATCTTCATTAACTGAATAAAACTATCAAAGGGACATATATCCATGAAAACTTTTACTGTATAGGGTATGTGCAAGATCATGGGGGGCCAAAAAGTGGCGATGTGAAAAAAATCCACTTTTCACTCGTCCAAAAGCGCATGAAAACGTTTGTTGACATTTTAGTAGGCCTGGGTGTCAGTACACTTGGGCAAACCTGACACCAAAGCACAAGCCTAATCGGGTACCTGATTTTTCTGGGTACCCCAAAAAAATTGGGTACCTAATTTTTTCGGGTACCCGATGTACCCGATTTTTTATTTTTTTTAAATAATTTTTTTTTTTTTAATAAATTTTTTTTTTTTAAATAATTTTTTTTTCAAATGAACTTTCATAGGACCCCTTGGGACACACTTGAGTGTTCCAATGTGTCCCCGGGGTCCTAGTACACATTCTCACACGTTAGGGCCCCTAGGAAGACCCCATGACCCCTTTTGAAACATTGGAACATTCAAGTGTATCCCAAGAGGTCGTAGGACCCCTTGGGAAACACTTGAGTGTTCCAATGTGTCTCCGGGGGTAAAAGAGGGGTCCTAAAGGGTCCTAGTACACCTTATCATGCGTTAGGACCCCTAAGAAGTCCCCATGACCCCTTTTGAGACATTGGACCACTCAAGTGTGTCCTAAGAGGTCATAGGACCCGTTGGGACACAATTGAGTGTTTCAATGTGTCAAAATAGGTCATGGAGTCTTCTTAAGGGTCCTAACATGTGAGAAGGTGTAATAAGATCCCTTAGGACCCTCTTTAACCCTCAGGGACACATCGGCACACTCAAGTGTGTCCCAAGGGGTCCTACAACCTCTTCAGATACACTTGAGTGTTCCAATGTGTCGAAAGGGGTCATAAGATCTTTCTAGGGGTCCTAACGCGTGAGAACATGTACTAGGACCTCTTAGGTCCCTCTTTGACCCTCGGGGACACATTAGAACACTCAATTGTGTCCCAAGGGGTCCTACAACCTCTTGGACCACACTTGAGTGTTCCAATGTATCAAAAGGGGTCATGAGGACTTTCGATTACCCCTTTTGAAATATTGGAACACTCAAATGTGTCCCAAGAGATTGTAGGACCCCTTGGGACATAATTCAGTGTTACAATGTGCTCTCGGGGGTCAAATAGTGACCTAAGGGGTGCTAGTACACCTTAGCACCGTCGTAGGACCCCTACAAAGTCCCCATGACCTCTTTCGACACATTGGAAGACTCAAGTGTGTCCCAAGAGGTTGTAGGACCCCTTGGGATATACTTGAGTGTCTGAATGTGTCCCTAGGGGTAAAAGAGGGTCCTAAGGGGTCCTAGTACACCTTCTCGTGTGTTAGGATCCCTAGGAAGACCCCATGACCCATTTTGAAACATTAGAACACTCAAGTGTGTCTTAAGAGGTCGTAGGACCCCTTGGGACACACTTGAGTGTTCCAATGTGTCCCTAGGGGTCAAAGAGGGTCCTAAGGGGTCCTAGTACACCTTA
>MU228436.1:1557676-1586485 GCA_018584345.1 Thuja plicata
TCCCTATTGGAGTGATCTGATAATGGATAATCTCTCTTCCTTTTCTCAAAAGAATGTGATAATATGGATAATCTCTCTCCCTTTGACAACAATGCCAATCAAATATTGAAATAGTGTCTGTTGCCAAGTTTTTTAAATATCTGACATTCATGCCAAATAATCATTTTCCTCTTGTCCATAATATATTCCTTGAATTTCCCTTATCCATCAGCAATACAACATTATGCTCTAGTGCTTGGTTCTGATATATACCTGTCTATATATAGATGTAGCTTTGAAGTTCTTCTTTTTTCTTGAATCAACATTTTTGATATTCTGATAATATATAGGCTAATGCAGCCTTCAGTCTTTTACTGATTGGTTGACAAGGGTTTGACCCCTAGTCTCTTTCTTAGGTACTCAAATGTATCTTTGGGAAGTGGGTTGGTGAAGTATCGGCCAACTATTCTTTTGATTGCACATACTCAAGTGTCACTTATTTCTCTTGAACTTGTGCTCTCAAATAATGATACTTGATTGTAATGTGTTTAGTATTTGCATGCATGACTGGATTCTTGAAAATGCTTATTGCACTAGTGTTATCACAATAGATAATCACTGGTTCTAAGATCTTCATATGCATGCCTTCCAGTACTTGTTTGAGCCATGCAATATTTGAGCAATTTGCAGTAGCAACAACATACTCTACTTCTGCAGTAGACTGAGAGATGCATCCTTGCTTCTTACTGATCCATGTGACAAGTCTATCACCCATAAAGAATGCTCCTTCAGTTGTGCTATTTTGGTCATCAATATTTCCAGCCCAATCAACATCGGTAAACACCTTTAGTTCAAATTTGCCTTCTCTTCTATACCATAAGCCAAATTCCTTAGTATTCTTTAGATATCTTAGGATTCTTT
Organism: Thuja plicata; assembly: GCA_018584345.1. Taxonomy (NCBI): domain Eukaryota; kingdom Viridiplantae; phylum Streptophyta; class Pinopsida; order Cupressales; family Cupressaceae; genus Thuja; species Thuja plicata. Next base: position 1,558,577 of record MU228436.1, read on the forward strand.
TCACAGTAGTCATATATGATCCCCTGGGGTTAGTAGAAAATCTAGCAACAATTCCTACTACATGTGCAATATCTGGTCTAGTGTGTACAATATACATGAGTTTTCCAATCATTGATCTGTACAAAGTCTGATGTACCTCTGTTGTCTTTTCCTCCTTTGTCAACTTACTTCCAGTAGCCATTGGTGTTCCAACTAGTTTGGATTCTTCCATGTTGAATATATTCAGGACTTCTTTGATGTACTTGGACTATGTAATGAAAATACCTTCACTTTGTTGAATGATCTGTAGACCAAGAAAGAAATTGATCCCTCCAAACATAGAAATATTGAATTCTTTTCTCATCTCATTAGAAATTATTTGCATAGCATATCATTGCCTCCAAATATGATGTCATCAACAAATATTTCAGCAATCAAAATGTTAGCATTAGTATCTTCTTTTAAATAAAGATTATTGTTTTCACTAGTCCTTGTACGAATCCAATACTTATTAGATAGGAATGAAGTTATTCATACCAGGCTCTTGGAGCTTGTTTTAATCCATACAAGGCTTTATGAAGTCTACATACCATGTTCCTCTTGTCTCGATCTACAAACCCTTTTGGTTACTCAATGTATACCTCTTCTTCAAGTATTCCATTTAGGAATGCTGACTCTACATCCATTTGATATACTTTGAATCCTTTGTATGCAGCATAAGCAAGTAGTATTCTCACTCCTTCTAGCCTAGAAATGGGTGCAAAGGTCTCTCCATAGTCTATACCTTCCTCTTGTGCATACCCTTTGCATACTAGTCTTGCTTTGTTCCTTGTGACTTCTCCATTCTCATTCAGCTTATTCCTAAATATCTATTTTGTACCGATGACATTCTTGTCATCTAGTTTTGGCACAAGTGACCATGTTTTTTTCTTCTCAATCTTTTCAATCTCACCATTCATAGCACTTATCCATTCCTCATTATCTAGTGCAGCATTGATAGATTTTGGCTCAAACTCACAAATTAAGAAACTTGAGTTTAAAGACTTACTTCTTGTTCTTGTACAAGATTTCTTATCTCCTATGATCTGGTCCTCTAGATGGTTCTTCCTTACATATCTTGAAAGTATAGGTACACTCCTTTGTCTATTATCTTGATCATTATTTTGATCTTCATTACGTTCTTCATCACCTTGTACATTTTCTTGATCATTATCTTGACCATCGGTATTTGCAGCCTGATGTTCTAGAGCAGTGATTTTCAGCTCAGGTGCTCTACATTTTTGGTAGGGTAGAGTGTCAGGTTCCTCATTGTAAGTGAACTTATTGTAGTCCTCTAGTTCTTTAGTTCTCTCTTGTTCATTCTTCTCTGCAAATTCATCTATCTTTACATTTGCACTTTCAATAATTTTGTTAGAGGCTTTCTTAAGACATTTGTAAGCCTTGCTCTTGGTAGAATACCTTAGAAAAATTCCTTCATCACTTTTGGAGTCAATTTTTCTATTTCTATCATTTTTTAAGATATAACATTGACTGCCAAAATTTTTGAAATAACTCACATTGGGTGTGTATCCATACCATAGCTCATAAGGTGTCTTCTTGGTGTCTTTCTTTAGTTGTACTCTGTTTAGTGTGTAAACAACAGTACTGACAGCTTCTCTCTAGAATTTTTGGGTGATTCCCTTTTCTATCATCAGTGTTCTAGCACAGACAACTATTGATCTATTCCTTCTTTCAGCAATCCCATTTTGTTGTGGTTTTCTTGGTGCAGAAACCTATCTTTTTATACCATGCTCATTACAAAAGTTAGTGAGTTTATCTGATATAAACTCACCTCCTCTATCTGATCTCAAACATTTTAGATCCTTACCACTTTATTTCTCTACCAAAGCCTTATACCATTTAAACATCTTGAATGCTTCAAATTTATCTTTTAGAAACATGACTGTCATCATTCTAGAGTAATCATCAATAAAGAGAATAAAATATCTATCTCCATAATAGCTCTTTTTCCTCATAGGTCCACATAAATTAGTATGGACAAATTCTAGAATTGCATCAAATTTATGAATTTTTCTTTTGAAACTAGACTTCATCATTTTACCTTTTTGACAGTTTTTACACATGATGTTGTCGAGCTTGGTCATTGTCGGTAAGCCTCTGACATTTCTCTTTTTTCTTATTTTAATCATGTTGTCAAAATTCACATGACACAATATTTTGTGCCACAACCATATGTCCTCGTTTGTAGAAATCAAACAAGTGGAGTCATTATCATTCAGATAGAATAAGTTACCTTTTGTCTGCTCACCGGTACCAATCAGATTTCCAGATTTGTTGAATATCTTTGCCTTCTTATTTTCAAATGCTACTTTGTGACCTGAATTATTCAACTGAGAAACACTCAATAGATTATAATTCAATCCATTTACCCAATACGCATTCTCACATTTTATCTGGTTATTCAACATTATTGTTACTCTACCTTCAACTGGACAAGGTGTGTTGTTTCCCATTCTTACTGATCCACCTTTGTAGTATTCAAAAGTCTCAAAAATTTTCTTATCACCGGTCATATGATGAGTGCAGCCACTATCTATGATCCAAACATCATTTTTACTAATTTTAGATATGAGAGATGTTTCTACATACCTTTCTTCATCATCATTTGAATCATCCTTTACAACCACAAACACCATCTCAATATCTTCATCAAATTCAGTGTCAGTATCATCGTCCTTGCATTTTCCTAGGTAGCTGACCTTCTTTCCTTTGTCCTTGTAGTCTCGGGTATCTCTTCTTTCTAATTTTCGGTAGCTTCTGTAATCACCTCTGTTAGGCCTTTTCTCAAAAGAACTGTCATTACTTCTGTCATCTTTTATTTTGTTAGTACATCTTGCAACAAAGTGTCCAATCTCTTCAAAATTAAAACAAACAAGTGGTAATTTACCTTTATATTTACCTTTGCCTCTCTACATTCTTCTAGCCATAAGTGCTTCAATTTCATCAAGGTCATCTTCTTCATTTTCACTATGACTGTCTTTTCTTATAGTGTCTTTGTGACTTGATTTACTTATTCTCATAGAAGTTTTGAATGCAGACTCTATGTTTGGTAAGACACTATTATCAAAGTTATTCATTTCAAATAAAATCAGTCTTCCAATTAAACTATCTAGAGTAACATTGCTATTTGCAACTGCTCTCATTTCTTGAATGGAAGATACTCTAATAGCATAGGTAGGCAGTAAGGTTCTTAGAATTTTACTTACCACTGTATCTTCCTCTAGTACACCTCCAACTCCTCAGATAGCATTGACAACCTCTTTAATTCTTGTGCTGTAATGAGTGATATTTTTTGCTTCTTTCATTTTGATATCATCAAACCTTCCTCCAAGGATTTTAGCCTTGGCTCTCAAAACATTTTTATCACCACCATGCACAAGCTTCAATTTGTCCCACATCTGCTTTGCAGATTTGCATTCTTTGACATCTTCAAATTCAGCATCGGAGAGTGAGGAAGCAAGCTCTATCATCATGTCGTTATGTTCATGCTTCTCTCTCATTTGTTCAACTGTTGGTTCTCCTGTAGCCAACACATATTCAGTTTCAAGGAATTGAGTAACATCATTACCAATACCTGATAGCTCGAGTCTTATTCTGCTTTGCCATGAAGAAAAATTATCTTTGTTCAACTAGGGCACATCTCGTCTGTTTATCTTGTGATCTTTGACTTAGGTCTTGAAACCTTCCTTCTAAGCACACAAGATCTGACACCAATTGTTAGTAATAACTGAGAGGGGGGGTGAATCAGTGGCCTCAAAAATTTATCCTTTAATCACTAACCACCAGTCAAATAAACCTCAGATTATTAAGTCCCTACAAGATGCATGCCATGAAATACTTATAATAATTAACTATCTGTCGGTTTTCCTTGTCCGTCCTTATTCTCTTTGATTACCGATATGATGTATAACTATTTACCGAAATATAGTAAATAAGTAGGGTATACCGATATATCCAGAAATGCATATGTGAAATGTAAAACAGTAAAGTAATAAACCATACACACATAACTCTTGCATTTTAACGTGGAAACCCTGTTGAGGGAAAAACCACTAGGGCTAGTACCCCAAATTTTCACTCTTCTGAAGTGAGCCCTGTTAAGAGCCAACCTTGTTAAAGGTTACAAACACACTATTAGGTGTGACCTTGTTAGAGGATTTTATACATATAGGTTGTCACTTAGTATCAGGAAACTCAGTTTGCTACCATCCTTGAATCAGCCTCTTTCTTAGACTGTCAATAGGCTTTAGGAAAATCTAGTGCTACTTTCATGAATCAACCTTTTTGACACTCCTTGGGATGTACCTCAATATATAGAAGACTATTAAGTCCTTCTCTATTAAGAGACTTGATGCTTCAATGGTTAAACTGAAACAAAATGACCCATTTCTAATGCAACTTGAATTGCATATTTTCAGATCTATTTAAGTACATTACCTCTTTGATCAATATATCAATTCAATTCTTTGTGCTCCACACTTTCTTCTTTGTGATGTTGTGCTCACTGTTTGTCGGTGTCTATAGAATTCCTTAGCTCGTCCTTCAGCTTGATTGATCAGTACTGCATGAAGTTATCCTTCATGAGTTTCACTTCAGCATCTTCTTTTTATTCACTCCCCTCATTGTATATGGAAATGAGTTAAGCTTGTCTCTTATATAAACATGATATTAATTTTTTCTTGATTCTTGATTCTTGGCATGATAAACAATCCAGCCAATCTGATTTAAAGCATAACTCCTAATTTATCTCATAGTTATCTTCTTGCCAACTGTACAAATCTTCTTTAAATCAATCACTTAACTCTAGTTGAATAAAACAATGAAAACAACCAGTTAAGTCTATCTTTAGCTCTTGCTAGCTAGATATTTTATCATTTTCTGAACTCTCTATTCCGTCGGTCAACTCTTCAGTTAGTCATTGGTTACAACTGCCAGTTCTCTCAGTGTGACTCTAGTTAGCTTTGGGATCTCCGTCTGTTGGGCATCATTGGATTTTTACTCATCGGGAAACACTGTCTTCAGTGCATTGGGAAACCTGTGGTTTTCTTCATTGGGCAACACTGTCTTGAGTACGTCGGGTATCACTATGACTTTTCTTCTTTGGCTTTACCGATGGTGTGCAGTCCGTCAGTGTTGTCTGTCACTTAGTGAATACCAGACTTTTATGCATCGCTGAAAGCATAACCTTTGTTCCATTAATTCTTTGAAGTCTTTGGCATTATTTATATGACCGTATAGATTATATGAAGTTGACATCAATGACAATACAAACCATTAACTAATTTAATGCCTTGCATTATCTTCAATTTTAGCATTATCAAGCATTCAATTAGTTATATGTCATCATCATCATCTTCTTCATGTTATCAACAATATTGAAAGGAACAACAAAATATACCTTTTGAGGAGGTTTAGTAGTGGTCAGATGTGCATGCTTCTGAGGCTAATCCTTGGTTGGGAAAGAGGTGTGTTCTTTTAATATTAAAATAGGAGTGGTGGGTGCTGATTAAGTTGTAGTAGCAACTTTAGAAGTTTATTGCTCTATTTCAAGAGCTCTTTTCTTGGCTCTAGTATTTGCTAATACAGGTGAATCATTACTCACCCCACAAAATTCTTCCTCTTACCAATTAAGAAAAGTCATATCAGGAGTACTTGGATATGATTGGTGTTGAGTCTCCTCAATGGGTGCATCTTGTTGTGAACCAACTATACTTTGGACCATCAAAGCCTGATTAAGCACCCTATTGGTACACTTTGACTGATTGTGAGGTTGACCGCATGGATAAAACCACTCATATTTAGTAGCAAGGTTATTCAGGTTAGGTACAATATCTCTAACCACATTAAGAGGTGCATGGTTGTAGGGTCTATAAGGCCTCTGATTCCATTTCTTCGTATTTGTATTACTGTTTCCTTGGTAATGCTGTTTATTACCTTGATAAATAGGCTGGTTCAGATGCTGTGATGAGGAGCTAGAAAAATGATTTTGAGGATGAACTATTGGGTTTCCTTGAGCTTTCAACCTTTTAAGGTTTACCAACTCATTTCCAAAGGTTTTCAATAAGCTTTCAATTTTCTGCTAGCTGTCTTTTATACTGTGTAGCTCATTAAGAGGAGCAACAGACAATATCTCTTGACTTTTGGAAGATGGTAAAGGTGCAAGAGGTGGGGTAATCAATGACATATTAGACTAAATTCTAGGAAAGAAGGGCATAGGTGTCCTTGGAGCTATCTTTCCCACTTGAATAAGAGTGTTCTATCCTCTAATAGCAATATCAAAAGCTTGAGGAAAAGAATTACCCCCCATTGATTGAATCAAAACTGAGATGTCACTATTTAAACTCTTAAGAAAGTAGAAGAATGCATATTTAGCAGAGGGTCCTACCATAGCATGGATTCTGTTCCAAGTATTTTTTATCTCTTCTTATGGAGCCCTTGCGATAGTTGTTAGTTGTTCCACCAAAGAAACATTATCAGATTTTTCTTCAAAGAACTTAGATAATTGCTCACCTAGTGCATCCCATGTAGCAATAGATCCAACTAGAAGAGTTCTGAATGATTCCAATTATTTTCCCTTCAATTATGCATCCAATATATTCAAATCTATATCCTCCTTTGTGATGTGATGAACATTACAAAGAGAAGCCATATCTCTAATATTCTCTAGGGGAGTTGTTTTTGCTTCTCCTGTGAAAGATGGTAACCTATTTAAGGTTGCCAATGGAATATTTTTGTGATTGACAATCCTTAAAGGGACGCCCTGATCAAAAGGCACAAATGGAAACTGCATAGCCATTCTTGGAGGTGTTGTGGTATAACTAGAGGTTAATGACTGATCTATCACTGTTGGTTGTTCAAGAACAACCTAAATCTAAAGTGCTAGAGGAATTTCAAAGGACTCTAGATTAGAATTTGGTGATTTAGTATAGTACGAGAGAGGAGCTAAAATCCTTTCAAACCTTTTCTTCCTTGGTCTTCTTGGTTTCCTACCCGTTACTATAGGATGAAAGGAAAACTCTTGCTGATCCCTAGGTACTCTTTGTAAAGGTTTTCCTCTCCTAGTATGTGACAACTGTAAATACTCAAATTCCTTTACAGTCCTTGTTTGGATTCTACTCATGTATAACAAGGTGTCCCACTGGCCGTGCCAAAAATTGTTAAGTACATGAGATATCACCCAAAGTGAGGCATTACGGCACAATGAAATCTCATGGAAATAATGGAAACCTTCCCAAGTTTTGGGTGCCACTGATTAGGAAGGAATCTCCAGATTCTAGGCCAGTTCCTATTGGATTTGGTATATCACCTATAACTGACTCTCTCGTTGGGAAAAGGGTAAAAGGATAACTTAAAAACTGAATAAATTAAAATTCGTGGTGATACACCAAACTAATTTTAGACTAATTAGAACTTCAAACAGAGATCAACATGACATATACTACTGAGACTTGAAATGGACATTTACTGCTCAACATATATGTTGACATAAGTATCTCACTATTAGGGTTTATACCTCATATAAGGACTTGCCAACAGACATACAATCTCTGCAAATAGGTTATATTTTAATAGTTGAAAAAAGAATTAGATCAATTCACTAACTCTTCTATAAAATACATCACACTGAATGTAGAAATGGAGAATATGATTGAATATAAAAACTCAAAAAATATAGGAATGATAAGAAAACTTGCTTTATTTTCTTCAAAATCTGTAATGGTTACATATCATGATGTAAAAACATGCCAAGGAACGAAAATATCCACTTGAACACTATTCTGCACCAAAACTGAACCCCTACAACTGACTATGAAACCTATATATACCCAAAGTGACCCCCTCAAGGCAATTTCAAAAATGATCCCTCCCTCCAAAACACTCCTCCAATCAGGCTACAAACCCTAAATTTTAGGCATAACATATGCCCTGGTTTATGCCTCTAAGTTATATTCAAAATACATCTTTATTTCTTGGCCTAACTCAACACATATGAAGGCCCCATAAGTAAAATCCTAACCCCAAAATAGATATACAAAATGAATGCCTTTTGGCCTGCCCTAGGGCCAATATGAATGACATGATACATGAGTTACAAAACACTTTTTTAAAAAAATAGCAAAGTGTTTCCAAAACATGCCATAAAATTTGCCATCTCTTTTGCGGTTCTAGCATACTGTCGTGTCACTTTTAACGAGAATCCCAAGGCTCCTCATTTTAGACCACTTCATTATTGAAGGGCATTGACTACTCCATGTACCGTGGATTTCAAAACTTATGAAGTTTTTTCTTATGTCTTGCATTGGTTATTGAATCATTTGAATAGCTTGGTAAACAAAACTAAAGGTTTGAAATCCTAATTGTATGGCAATGAGAATGTTGTGATTGAGGGGGTGATTCTGGGTGGTTCTTGCTCCAGATAATCTTGGGCTGTTGAACTAGAGCTTTTCATTATGATCTGGAGCTTGGGCTCTATTGATATTGACTCTTCACTACAATTTTGAGGCTCGGGTTGAACATCTCTTATGGGTACTGGTGTTAAATTTTATGCATCTCTAACTTTGACCTCCAGATAAGTAACTCTTCTTCTTTCTTTGTTGTTGAACTCGATATTGAACTTTCTCTGTTGTTGAATAACTACGCGTGTTGTTTGGTTTTGATACTTCTTCATAACACATGGCAATGATTTTGGGTTTATTTTTCTGTCTATTACTTCAACTCTAGTTTGAACTCTTTCTTTCTTTCACTATTCTACTATTTCTTTAATTTCGTATCTTGAGAGCTTGAGCTATTAAATGTAGATATGTTGTTTATGACACTAGATTTTAACATCTATTTGTAATATGCACTTTGGGGAACTATTACTTGCACTGTCGGCTCCTTCATTTTGTAGTCTTGCATTCATTATATGTTTACTTGCTGTCAAACTTGGTGTTTTTTCCTTGCTTGTTCTATTATTGACAGTAACCACAATGTTTGTACATAATCACCCTCTTACTATCGGAGCTTTGGCTTGACATTATCAAGATATGTCCAAATTGTTATGTGTTTGGTTTTTCTTTGTTGAGGTAGTGGCAAGTGTGTATCACTAGTTTTAATGGCGTGAAGACTTGACCTGACCATAATTCGAACCAACTCCCTATATGATTAAAAAAGAAACCATGTTTGTGGGGTTCAAGAACGGACTTGTGACACCCACAAACATAACTGTATCAAGCTGGCCGAGAACTTAAAATGCATCTTTTTATCTTTGAACATCATTGCCATTTTCTCTATTTTGCATACCATTGTTTAGAATTTCCGCTTGCTCTGTATTTATTTCATTGCATTTTCTATGGCATCAACAGAGTTTGTAATCTTACTATCATTTACCTTTGATGGCACTATTATGAACTGCATCTGCATACCCATATTTAGAAAAATTTATATGCATCTTTTCTTACTATTTTTCTTACTCTTGAACAACACTATTATTTTGTCTTCTCTGTATATGCATATTTACTATTGCGAACCCTACTTGCTCTGTATTTGATTATTGTTTATCCTGACATCAACAGGGTAACAACATCACTGTTTGCATCATTATTATAACAACATCACTACTTGCATCATCACTTCAATTGAACTCTGAATTTTATTGCATAAGAATAGTGATAATATAAGTGATATAAATACATTGTTTAATTGATCCACAAATTTTTGTAGCTGACGATTTATGAACTACAATTTTCTTCTCTTTTGCATTTGATTCTTTGTTTGATGAATTCATAGATTTCTTCTTCTTTAAATAATGCATCTTGTGAGGTTTGAGCATGGGCTCATGACACTCACTGCACTTTTCTTTTCTCTTTGTTGTTGGTGAATTCACAATTCATCAGCCTTTGCACTTAATGTACTTCTGTTTCTTCTATTTGACACTATCACCTGAAAGCTCAAAGGTTAGTAAACATGATCAATTTGACATCATTTAGGTCTAAATACCATGTTTCATGAATGAATATTTATTCATGACTATTTTTTGGTTGATTGTGTTCATTACCTTGGAATTCTATCTTTCTTTTCTGAAAAAGGGTTCTAAGCTACAAAGAACTAAGTCCCTTTAATTCAGATCTTTGGTTTGTAAAAGAAACATTTCTTTTCCTAATGCAAGAAGATAATCATAGATAGTAAAAGGTTTCATGGAGATATGTCCCTTTGATGCTACTATTTAGTTAGTGTAGATGCATATTTTTCCCTTGCATTCATGTTATTGGAAAATCTACAATTTTGAAGTTATGATTATTGTATGATGTTTTCAAGTTTTCATACATTGCTTAGATCCAGTTTGGATCTAGCCCCGCTTTTTCAATGATGCAAGACACAGGATGTAATGAAGACCTAGGATGTAGGAGACATGTTACCGAACCTAAGGAGATGAAGACTCAAGAAGATACAGACAACCAACTCAAGAATGCAAAAGACACCTAAAGGCAATGCATGGACTCCTATTCCCCATATCTCTATCATCCTTTCATTTTGCATATACTCCTCTAAGTTCCAATGTGAAATATGTAACATGAAAATAATATTCTCAATCACATTCAGTTTTGAATGCACAATGTAATGATCAAGTATGAATTGAAAATTTGAGAAATGATCAATACTTAGAGTACAATAAATCTGATGATATGAACGTAATGAAAATGTATCTTATTTACATTAGTTGAATACTAGTGTTTAGAGGATGTACCTTTATGAAATCTTCTTCTATTTTTGGTTATTTTCCTGAATATACAAAATTAGGATAACCTATATAAGAAATATATCTTGTAGAATATGAAGTAATTGATTTTGGCCTATGTTGATGTATGCATGAATGTTGTTTGTGCTTCTTCGTGCTTAAGAAATGAACATGCATATGAAGAGCACTTTTTTAATTTTTTGTATTACTCATGTAGGTATTTAGAGAAGTAGGCACTTAAGATGTTGTGCAAAATTTTTATAATTCTCTATTCCAAAATTAAATACACTCATACAATAATCTCGACCTTAATATTTTGTGAGTAATAGGTTTCTTGAGCACTTTTCATGAGGGTCTTCATGTTTAGAATATTATGATCTCTTTGTAAACAACCACTGGTCTATTATAATGACATTTGCAAACTTATGTTATTCAATGTCTCCTTTTTAGATATGAAGATGATCGTGTGCCTTATTTTCTATATAATTGTGTTTATCTGTTGAATTATCTACATTAATTCCTTCACCATTCAGTGTCATTTTCTTCAGACTAGCCTTTCTTTAGTTAAAGAATTTTAGTATTAAATTGCCACTACCTTTGGAATTCAAGACTCACATTTATGATCCTTTGTCGAAATGATCTTTTATCTATTGGACTTAGCCATCGAACGTAGCCTTCCAAGCATTTTCCGTTCTTGTCAAATGAAATGTGTATCATTTCCTTGAAATTTCATTCTAGTTTTGAGTTGTGTGGGTCATTAACCATTCTTGTCTTATATCCTTCCTATTAACTTGACAGACAGTCTATGGATATAAATTTTTTCTTTCAGTTGAATGACGTCTGTGAAGTCACAACTATAACTTTTGGGATTAGAGTTCGTATTTTACTTAGTTTCTATTAGTGCCATAGAAACTTACCCCTTTGATATTTCTTATAACATATTAAACATATTACTAGAATCTTGGGTAAGTGCACCAAGATGGTGTGCAAAAAAGTGGTCACCCACCCAAAAAAAAAGGAAAACATCCCTAAGATAATTGTCTTAATTTAAATTCAAATAAATTAAATGGGCTTATGTTTGGTAAATGTAAAATCTAATAATGAGGCTATTTAATAAGTCTAGATAACAAGGTTGGGTCTTGGGAGCCGCATTTGCCTCCATTTACCTCACTTTGGACGTGTTTTGTTCTTCAGAATAGGTTTCTCAAATTCCTCATCATCGGGTTTACACATCATTAAGTGGGTATTTGTAAAATTACCACCATAATTTCATATATTATTTGAGATTTCTAACCATATAGAGTTTTCAATTTTTGGACAACATTAGTACACTTTAAAGTTTAATTTTCTTTACTAGTGTCTTGACAGTCATCATAGACATATCTCTAAATTTTTTTAATAACTTTTTTATCTACATGACCAAATTCAAAACAAATTCCATATTACTATTCTACACTAGATTATATACACTTTAAAAAAAAATTTGTATTTTTTATTATTTTGATGCAAGTTAAGCCTAGCGCATGAACAACTACCAGATTTTCAGGATGTGGTAACTTCAAAAAATAATAAATAATTAAATAATCAATGAAAAATTATTAAAAAAAATATAAAACCTCTATATCTCACTGTTAATTATCATCCTACCAAAGGTTTTTGAAAAATACTAAATCAACTATATATATTGTGAAGGGCACTGAACCAGCTATATTATATTTTTATGAAAAAATCAGGAACTATTTTTTGTGTGTATGATGTTTGGCCCTCTTAATCTTATCCTTTTAAAAAAAAAAAATCCATAGTAGTTTGGGAACTAGATTCAAAGTACAACAATTATTGTTATTTGCACATCTTCTAATTTTGAGTGCATGACTCTCAAATTTCTCTTCAAAGTTTAGGTTTATTTGATTCCAGAAAAAAATGGCCACTTATACCCCCCTTTTTGTACACCATCTTGGTGCACTTACCCTCTTGCAAGCTATTAGATACCAATCTATTGCATTAAAAGATATGTTCGTGTGACTACACTTATTATTTACACTGTTCCCAAAATTGGTCACATGAGTTGCAAGGTGACTATATTGAAAGGTTAAAACCTTGTATGGCACTCAATCAAATCCTTTCTTTCTTTGTGCAGTTTGTATTTCTGCAGTAAAGGATTCAAATGATGTTCTCTACCTACATTTAGGTTGAATGGTACTCAATGTGATGTATTTGTAGGTCATCTCATTTAATTATACATTGCCTCACTTCTGAAATGATACCTTTTAGAATTCTTTGCTACAAATTAGAAATATTGATGTGATATTTATACTTATCCTCATTCAACTAGTTGTTGCAAATTGGAAGAAAACTGATCACCACCATATTTAATCAAATTATGCGACTATATGCTGAGTACGAACCTCCATTGAATAACAAGAAATTTCTTATGGTCATCCTTGTACTCAAATAGTAGCAACAATATCAACAAACTTGTATCATTTTTAAGGCCAAGAAAATGTGGTCTAATATAATGATAACTCTCTTCACCTCATTTTTTTTAAAATATCATGAATTATTCCATTTTATAAACTTATTTATTTACATATGCTTGAATAAGAGGATTCCAATATCAATGCTGAGAGATTTCAAGCTCCTGCAACCATTAATTATAAGTTACATTTTGCTTATATTATATTTAAGTGGTCAACTCTCCTCAGTTTACCTCTCTTATTGTATAACTGAATATAAACAGATGATTATTTAGTTTAGCAAAGGAAAAGCTTACCATAGTTTTAACACCGATCATTTACATTTTGTAATCATTTGTTTGAATTTTTTGGTAAGATATTCAAACTTCAGTTGTGTGTGCACAAATAAATGGCTGAAATAACAACATGAAGGGACAAGGTTGTGTTGTACTGAGAATGATCTGTCCATTGGTTAAAATTGAGTTATGACAAGCAAAGGTCCAAGTTCATTGTGATGATGTTTTTTAATGAAATGGCTCAATGTAGATCTGAAGTGTACGAGCAAGTATGACAAGGTTTAGATTATATCTCTATTTCAGACAATTTTGTGCAATTTATAAATTAGAGTGCATAGAAGTGTTCTTGAGAAAAATTCATGTTAATTTTATCTACCATGTTAAATGAGATGGAAATGAGACTGAAATATATAAGAATTTTTAATCCTTATGCCAAGGTTGGTTATCTAGTCTACCTATGTCACATCCATCTTATATATCTAGGTTAATGTTTGTGAACCATATTTAGAAACCAATTGGTGGAGTTAGTAGAGAACTAAAAAGAAGTGTGTTATGGCTTAGGAGATTGATCCTCTCTATTAATTTAAAATCCATCAAAGTCATTATAACCGAAACTAATACTGGGAATTATGTCTGTATTGATGCAATACGGTGGATAGTCATTTGCAATTTGATTTATGATTATTTCATAAGAAAGGAAAGACCATACTTATGTGTAAGCTTATTTTCGTTTTCCTTCTCATTTAGTGGTGATGCGTAGATGAACATTTTTTTACTATTAAATAATTATGTGGACATATGGCCATTCCTAGAAAATTACAAATTGTATGCTCTTAAAAAATATAATTACATTGTATATACAAAATATATTTTGTTTAATATGAAGTAATTGATCTTGGCCTATGTTGATGTATGTATGAATGTTGTTTGTGTTTATCCATGATTAAGAAATGAACATGCATATGAAGGAAACTTTTTCTAATTTCTTGTATTCCACATTTACGTATTCAGAGAATTAGGCATTTATGATTTTGTGCAAAATTTTGATGATTCCCTATTCTAAAATTAAATGAATATTTTTATATCTTGAACTATCTCTTACTATTCTAAATGAGTTGGAATTGAAAACTTGAGATGTTTTATAGTGATGGGTAAGGATGTTGTGGAATGCTATGTTGCATAATCATGCTTGAGAATTCCGATATTATTGATAGAATTTGAAGTACATATGTTGATTTCAACAATTTCATTACTCCTATAAGTTTTACTTGATTATTCTTTCTCTACCTAGACTGGGAATCTTTCTTGTCACAAAAGAATCTGAAAAAGCGTAACTACATTGTGATAGGGGGGAAACGCACTTGAAAAATATTCCTACCCTTAATATTTTATGAGTAATAGGTGTCTTGAGCACCTGTCAGGAGGGTCTTCATGCTTCGAATATTATGATCTCTTTGTAAACAACCAATGGTCTACTTTAATGAAATTTGCAAACATATGTTATTCGATGACTCCTTTTTAAATATGAAGATATTCACATGCCTTATTTTCTATATAATTGTGTTCATCTGTTGAAATATCTACGTTAATTCCTTCGCCATTGGCTATCATTTTCTAAAGACCAGCCTTTCTTGGGTTAAAGAATTTTAGTATTAAATTGCCACTACCTTATCAATTCATGGCTCACATGTCTGATCCTTTTTCCGAATGATATTATTTTCTCTATTGGACTTAGCCATCAAATGCAGATGAATATTTTTGTATGATTAAATACTTTTGTGGAAATATGGCCATGCCTAGAATATTACAAATTGTATGCTCTTGAAGAATAAAATTACATTGTATATAAGAAATATATCTTGTAGCATATGAAGTAATTAAGTTTGGCCTATGTTGATGTATGCATGAATGTTGTTTGTGTTTCTTCATGCTTAAGAAATGAACATGCATTTGAAGGAAACTTTTTTAATTTCTTGTATTCCTCAATTAGAGAACTAGGCATTTATGATGCTATACAAAATTTTGATAATTCTCTATTCTAAAATTAAATAAATAGTTTTATACCTTGAGCTATCCTTGACTATTCTAAATGAGTTGGAATTGAAAACTTGAGATGTTTTATAGTGATGGGTAAGGATGTTGTGTAATGCTATGTTGGATAATCATGTTTGAGAATTATGATTTTATTTATAGCATTTGAAGTATAGATGATGATTTCAACAATTTCATTAATCCTATCAATTTTACTTGATTATCGTTTATGTAGCTAGAGTGGGCATCATTCTTGTCACAAAAGAATTTGGAAAAGCGTAACCACTTTGTGGTAGGGTGGAAATGCACTCAAAAAATATTCTTGCCCTTAATATTTTATGAGTTTAATAGGTGTTGTCAGCACTAGTCAGGAGGGTCTTCATGCTTAGAATATTATGCTCTCTTTGTAAACAACTAGTGGTCTATTGTAATGACATTTCCAAACTTATGTTATTCGATGACTCCTTTTTACAGATTAAGAAGTTCACGTGCCTTATTTTATATATGATTGTGTTCATCTGTTGAACTATCTATGTTAATTCCTCCACTATTGGCTATCATTTTCTAAACACCAACCTTTCTTTTGTTAAAGAATTTTTGTATTAAATCACCACTACCTTATCAATTCATGGCTCGCATATATGATCATTTTTTCTATATGATCTTCTTTTCTCTATTGGCCATAGCCATCAAATGCAAATGAATATGTTTGTATGATTTAATACTTTTGTGGATATATGGCCATGCCTAGAACATTACAAATTGTATGCTCTTGAAGAATAAAATTACATTGTATATAAGAAATATATGTTGTAGAATATGAAGTAATTGATTTTGGCCTATGTTCATGTATGCATGAATGTTGTTTGTGTTTCTTCATGCTTAAGAAATGAACATGCATATGAAGAAAAAATATTTAATTTATCGTATTCCTCATGTAGATATTCAGAGAATTAGGCATTTAGAATGCTATGTAAAATTTTGATAATTCTCTATTCTAAAATTAAATTAATAGTTTTATATCTTGTGCTATCTATGACAATTCTAAATGAGTTGAAATTGAAAACTTGAGATGTTTTATAGTGATGGGTAAGGGTGTTCTGTAATGCTATGTTGGATAATCATGCTTGAGAATTATGATGTTATTGATATCATTTTGATCACATATGTTTATTTCAACAATTTCATTACTCCTATCAGTTTTACTTGATTATCCTTTTTGTAGCTAGACTAGGCATTTTTCTTGTCACAAAAGAATCCAGAAAAGCATAACTACTTTGTGGTAGGGTGGAAACGCACTTGAAAAAATTCTTTCCCTTAATATTTTATGAGTAATAGGTGTCTTGAGAACATGTCAAGAGGGTCTTCATGCTTATAATATTATGATCTCTTTATAAACAACCAGTGGTTATTGTAATAACATTTGCAAACTTATGTTACTCGATGACTCCTTTTTATATATGAAGATGTTTGCATGCCTTACTTTCTATATAATTGTGTTCATCTATTGAATTATCTATGTTAATTCCTCTTCCATTGGCTATGATTTTCTAATGACCAGCCTTTCTTTGGTTAACAAATTTTAGTATTAAATCGTCACTAGATTATCAATTCATGGCTCACATGTGTGATCCTTTTTTGGAATGATCTTCTTTTCTCTATTGGAATTAGTCATCGAACGCAGATGAATATTTTTTTATGATTGAATAATTTTTCGGACATATGGTCATGCCAAGAACATTGCAAATATTATGCTCTTGAAGAATAAAATTACATTGTATATAAGAAATATGTCTTGTAGAATATGAAGTAATTAATTTTGGCCTGTGTTGATGTATGCATGAATGTTGTTTGTAATTTTTCATGTTTAAGAAATGAACATGCATATGAAGGAAACTTTTTTAATTTCTTGTATTCCTCATGTAGGTATTCAAACAATTAGGCATTTATGATGTTGTGTGAAATTTTGATAATTTTTAATTCTAAAATTAAATGAATAGTTTTATATTTTGAGCTATCTCTGACTATTCTAAATGAGTTGGAACTGAAAAATTTAGATGTTTTATAGTGATGGGTAAGGATGTTGTTTAATCCTATGTTGCATAATCATGCTTGAGCATTATGATGTTATCGATCGTATTTGAAGTACATATGCTGATTTCAACAATTTCACTACCCTTATCAGATTTACTTGATTATTCTCCCTCTATATAGACTTGCCATCTTTCCTGATAGGAAAGAATCTAGATAGGCATAACTACTTTATGGTAGGGTGTAAATGCATTCATACAATATTCTTGACCTTAGTATTTTGTGAGTAATAAGTGTTTTGAGCACCTATCATGAGGGTCTTCATGTTTAGAATATTATGATATCTTTGTAAAAAACCAATGGTCTATCGTAATGATATTTGCAAACTTATGTTATCATATTACTCCTTTTTATATATGAATATGTTTTCATGCCTTATTTTCTATATAATTATGTTCATCTGAAGAATTATCTACATTAATTCCTCGCCCACTAGCTATCATTTTATAAAGATCAGCCTTTCTTTGGTTAAATAATTTTAGTATTAAATCACCACTACATTATGAATTCATGGCTCACATTTATGATCCTTTATGGGAATGATCATCGTTTCTCTACTGGACTTATCCATCGAACGCAGCCTTCCAGGCATTTTCCATTCTTTTCAAATGAAGTGTGCATCATATCCTTTGAAATTTTCTTCTATCTGCGGGCTATGTGGGTGATTAACCATTATTGTCTTAAATCCTTCATATTAACTTGACACTCACTCTATGGATATAAATTCTCTCTTTCAAATGAATGATGTTTGTAAATTCATAACTATAACTATTTGGATCATGGTTTGTCTTTTAATTAGTTTCTAGTAGTGCCATAGAAACTTACCCCTTTGTTATTTCTTATAGCATATTAAACATATTACCAAAATCTTGGGTAAGTGCGCCAAAATGGTTTGCAAAAACGTGGCCACCCACCCAAAAAAAACTAAAACATCCCTAACAAAATTTTATTACTTTAAATCCAAATATATTAATTGGGCTTATGTTTGGTAAATTTAAAAGCTAAGAATTAGGCTAGTTAATAGGCCTAGATAAAAAGGTTGGCTCTGCCTCTTTGCCTCCATTTACCTCCCTTTTCACGTGTTTTGTTCTTCAGAACAAGTTTCTCAAATTCCTCATCATCACGTTTACACATCATTAAGTGGGTATTTGTAAAATTACCACTATAATTTCACACAACATCCCAACTTTCTAACCATATAAAGTTTTCAATTTTTGTACAACCTTAGCATACTAAAGTTTAATATTCTTTACTAGTGTCTTGACATTCCTCATAGACATATGTGTACCATTTTTTTAATAACTTTTTATCTACTTGAACAAATTCAAAAAAATTACATATTACTATTCTACACTATATTCTATACACTTTTAAAAAAAAAATAGATTTTTCAGTTATTTTGATGCAAGTTATGCCCAGGGCATGAACAACTACCAGATTTTCAGGATGTGCTCAATTCAAAAAATCATGAATAAAAAAATACTTAAAAGAAAATTATAATAAAAAATATACAACTTCTAGATCTCACTCTTACAGACCATCCTAACTAAGGGTTTTTCAAAATACTAAATCTAACTATGTTTTTTGAAGCACACATAAACAACTATATTATGTTTTTCTTAAACAAAATAGGAACATTTTTTTGTTCCCTAGATGTTTGACCCTCTTAATCTTATCTTAGTATTTTAGAAACTAGATTAAGAGTACAACAATTATTTTTATTTGCACATCTTCTAATTATGAGTGTGTGACTCTCAAATTTATCTTCAAGGTTCAAGTTTTCTTCATTTTAAAAAAACAACGTGACCACTTATACCTCGTTTTTTGTACACCATCTAGGTGCACCTATCCTCTTCTAAGCTATTGGGTACCAATATCTTGCATTAATAGACATGTTATTGTGCCTGCACTTACTATTTACAGTGTTCCCAAAATCAGTCACGTGAGTTGCTGGGTGACTATATCAAAAGGTTTAAACCTCATATGAAGCTCAATCAAATCGTTTCTTTCTTCGTACAGTTTGTATTCCTAGAGTAGAGGATTCAAATGATGTTATCTATCTATATTTAGGTTGAATGGTACTCAATATGATCTCTTTCTAGCTCATCTCATCCAAATATACATTGCTTCACTTCTGAAATGATACCTTTTGGAATTCCTTGTTACAAATTAGAGATATCGATGTGATATTTGTATTTATCCTTGTCCAACCATTTTTTGCGAGTTGCAATAAAAATGATCACCACCATATTCAGTCAAACTATGTGACTATATACTGAGTATGAACATCCATTCAAATCTTATGCGAAGCCTTTCACTAAAAGATTCGTAGCAATATGATCAAGCTCATATCATTTTTAAGGACAAGAAAATGTGGTCTAATGTAATGATAACTCTCTTCACCTCATTTGTTTAAAATATCAGAATTATTCTATTATATAAACTTAGCTAATTGTGTTTTCTTGAATAAGAGGATTCCAATATCACTGTTGAAACATTTCAAGCTCCTGCAACTCTTAGTGGTAAGTTACATTTTCCCGGTATTAAATTTAAGTGGTCAACTCTTAGCAATTTACCTCTCTTAATGTGTAGCTTAATATAAATAGATGATTCTATAGTTCAGCAAGGGAAAACTCTAGCATAGTTTTAACAACGATCATTTACATTCTGTAATCATTTATTTGAATTTTGTGGTAAGATATTCAAACTTTAGTTGTGTGTGCACAAATAAATGGGTAAAATAACAATATGAAGGGCCAAGGTTGTGTTTCCACAGAATGAATTTTCCATTAGTTAAAATTAAGTTATGACAAGAAAAGGTTCAAGTTCATTGTGATGATGTTTTTTTAATGATGTGGTTCAATGTATATTTGTTAAGCGAAAGTTGATGCTGTGAATTTTAGTTTGATCTTACTTAACAAAATGAAAATTTATTCCTAAAAAAATTTGATAGTTAAATGATTGTTGTCTTACTTTGTTCAATTGAGAATTTTACATTTTTTCATTTTCTAGGCTTTTAGGTTTGAAGTGTACGAGAAAGTATGAATAGGTTTTGATTGTTGGAATGACTATGAAAAGTTGGCACTGAGAGGGGAGGGGTGAATCAGTGCCACAAAAAATTTTATAACTGAAATTCCCTGTAAAGCATATACTTTTGCTTGTTGTTTTCCAAATTCAATAACTGGAAAGGAAAATAATGTAAAGCCCATAAAACATATCTTTTAAACATTCAAGAAATAGAACTCATAACTCCATGATTTTGTTTATGCAAAAATCCTTGGTTAGAGGAAAAATTTGCGGTGGAGATTATACCCACAAACTTTGTTAACTGCAGTATAAAGGGTGCTTAATTAGAGCTTATAATGTTGAGCCATTTTGATAGCTTACCCAGTTAAGAGTATACAAAGACTTGTTAGGTCTAGCTTGTTAAAGGATTTTATAATCTCTACACTTAGAGATGTACCATGTTAAAGGATTTACTCATATAAGATCAGTTAAGATCTATCCAGTATTTGGATTTACAGCTTTCAATACAATAGTATCAACAACTCAATAATGTATGTATATTGCATCAAAAACAAATGTTGATTTCACTCTATGTGCTCTAAAATGTGTTACCTCAATATCAAACTATAACATTGCTCGGATTTTCTATGCTATAGCTGAATATCAGATCGATGGTCTCTTCTCTGCTCTTTGTTCTTCAAATAAATCCTTTAACTTTCAATAACAATATCAACCTCCTCTTTGTATCATCATTATTCTTCTCTGTAAATCATCCATTATATACAATAGTATTTGTCTCTTAATCTTATCCGTTGGTTACATGGTGAATTTTTTTAAACTATTAGATATTCTTTTCCATTCAGTGACTATGTCACTTTTAATGTCACTTTTACCTTGGTACTTGGTGTTTCTCTTGGAAATAAAAAACTTTCAATAACTGCTTAATCTTATCCTTAGATCTTCTTTTTGAATTATCTCGATCATTGATATTGTAACAATTCGTTCTTCTTGTGGTACAGTGCACCCATGACTGTCTCTATTTGATCCTAGAGGATATTGTTTTTTATAAATGGATTGATCTCAGAGGATCATCCTATTTTGGTTTTCAGATCAATGTGTGTATGGTCAAGGATCTCATAGGCAACCTTATGAGCCTAGAGATGTGTTAGTCCATTTGCATCACCTAGTTAGGTTTATGTCTCTTTAAGCATATTTAGTGTTTTTTTGAATCCTTAGTGTTAAATTACTTGGATTCATGTTACTCTTATCATTTTATGTCATTTGGATAGGTTTGGATTCATTCCTAAGGTCATCAAGTGCAAAAAGATAAGTTCTCCCAAATGTTGCAAAAGTTGTTAAAAAGTTGCTCATGCAACTTCCAAAAGTTGCTCGAGAGATGCAAGATGGTAGCCCAATAGTCACAGGGCATTTTTGATCGATCCAACTTCACATTTGATGTGTTCTTAAGTGCTTACTTCAAACCAACATGCTTACAAGTCCTAATATGTAACTTTAATGCATGGGAAATGGAATATGAAACGGTTTTGTGAGCATTTCTAAGTTGTACGACCGTGTAATGTGTGAGTTTGAGAAACAAATTTGATGCCTTGAATTTATTGTGTTTTATTGTCACTTTGAGATTGATTTGATGTCATTTGGTTTTGATTTGACAAGTTTTATTTGAAGTTTCCAAAAAGTAGTCCAGGAAGGAGTCTATTTGAAGCACAGTTTGCAAATGGAGTCCTAAATTGCATTCTAACAGGTGGATTTCTCTAAGATCCTAGAAAATGAAATTTAGGATGGTATATTTAATGATTCTACAAGCTCAGGAAATGGATCGAAGGGTAAGACCCTCATGCATCAAGCCCTAGGCTAAATATCTCAATGTATTCAGCCTAGAATGAAGGAGAAGGAAGTATTGTGTTTGTTAAAAAGATTGGTTAAGTGAATTTGGAGTGGATTTGAGTTGGATGTAGTTATTTTAAGACATCTGAAGAATTTTTTCAATCCCATGCACCCAATTTCTAGTACTTTCCTTGAAATCCAAGCCTAATTAGGCTAATTTGGTATGCGAACTTGGTGAGAGTTACGGGTTTTTGGAGTGGAGTTGAACTTCAAGGATTTTGAGTCTGTTATAACTTCATAAAGGGTATTTGGATATATCCTTAGTTTTCTAAAAAGTAATCAGGGGGGAAAGTTAAGTTGGAAAAACTTCCTAGATAGTACTACAAGGAATTCTAGGACAGTCCTAGATAGGTACTATATGGAAGGTGGAGGACTGAACCAAAGGGTGATTCTTGGTCCTTACGACATAAGGAACGTGTCCCAATAGTTATTTTTGGTTGGTGAAGTCACTGGTGAAGACTTCTAGGTTGAGGTCTAAAATAGGGCTAGTGTCCCTAAAGCACAAAAGTGTAAGAGTTTGAATTGTATTGTATCCAATTGGAAAAGGGTGGAAATTGGTTCTACCACCTTGGATAGGTAGAAGACATTGTGTGTAAAAGGATCTAGGATCCTAGGAGAGCCCAAATTGGCTTGGGTGTCTTATTGAAGGAAAATGAGGAAGACCACACTTCTTTCTATCAACCTGACTAACTCTCTCTGATTTTCTCAAGGTGTTCACCATTGAGTGTGATGCTATTAAAAGAGCTATTGGGGGTTTTCTCATCCAAGAAGGGAGACCTATGGAATTCTTCAGTGAAAATATTAATGAGGCAAAGAATAAATACTCTACCTATGATCTGGATATGTATGGTATGGTCCAATCTCTGAGAAAGTGGAGGCATTACTTATTGCCAGAATAATTTGTTGTATTTACTGACAATAATGCTTTGATTTTTCTCAACAGGTAGGAGAAACTGAACCATAGACACCTCAAGTGGATGGAATACTTGCAAGCATTCACTTTCACCATAAAGAATAAAAAGGGAGTAGCTAAAAAGGTAGTTGATGCATTGAGTAGGAGGAATTTTGATATACAAGAAGTTGCCTTGAAAAGTGTAGGTATCTCTGTCCTCAAAGATATGTATCCCAATGATGCAGAATTCAAAGATATTTACCATGTTTGTTTGGAACTAGGAGATAGATATCACACTGAATTTGCAGAATATATGATTCAAGAAGAATTGTTGTTTTAAGGGAGTCAATTATGTATCCCTGATTGTTCCATGAGGGAGAACATCATAAAAGAGAAGCATTGTGGATGTCTATCAGGACATTTTGGTCTTGATAAGACACTTGAGCTAGTAAAAAGGTTCTACTTTTGGCCCAAAATGGAGATTGAGATAAGGAGATTTGTAGAGAATTGTCTATTGTACCAAAAAGCCAAAGGCACCAGTTCAAATGCAGGATTGTACACATCATTACCCATCCCTAACAAACCTTGGGACTCCATCAACATGGATTTTGTATTGGGTCTTCCAAGGACAAAGATAGGCTATGACAGTGTCTATGTGGTTGTAGATAGATTCTCCAAGATGGCCAAATTATTACCTTGTAAGGCTACACATGATGCCTCAATTATTGCAGGGCCATTCTACAAGGAGATTGTGAGACTCCATGGTTTACCACTCACCATTGTTTCAGACAGAGACCCCAAGTTTGTTGGACATTTTTGGCGTACCCTATGGAAGAACCTTGGAACAAATCTAGCCTTGTCATCTTCCTACCACCCTCAATTAGATGGATAGACTGAATTCATCAATAGGTCTCTAGGAAACTTGCTAAGATGCCTGACAAAGGAGTATGGAGTGGCATGGGATTCAATCCTCCCACAAGAAGAGTTATCCTACAACGATTCTGTTAACAGAAGTTCAGGACCCAATCCTTTCTGAATTGTCTATGGATCCCACCCTAGGGGTGCCTTGGAACTAAGAAACATTCATGATTTTTTCCAGAGGAGTTCCCAAGTTGAGGATTTTATGGAATTAATGAAGACCATTCATCAACAAGTGAAGGATAGACTACAACAAACCTCTAAGAAGTACAAACAAGATGCTGATGCCAAGAGGAGAGATGTCCAATTCAAAGTTGGAGATATGGTTATGGTTCACCTGAAGAAGGAAAGAGTGACCAAGGAAAAGTACACCAAGTTGATGATGAAAGAGATAGGCCCTTTCAAAATCTTGAAGAAATGTGGCAATAATGCATACATAATTGAACTACCTCCCACCATTGGCTTATCTCCCATTTTCACTGTAGCTGACCTATATCCATACAAAGGTCCTGTCACTAATGTCTCCAATGTAGGTGCTCAAGATCTACCACAGGACAAGGAGCTACAAGATTTACCAAAAACACCAACACAAGAGATTGACTACATACTGGACAAGAGGATAACCAAACAAACTTGGAGATCCACCTTCTATGAATACCTAGTCAAATAGAAACACCATTCAGTGGAGGATTCTACTTGGCTAACACTTGAAGATATCAAGAAGACTAGTTTCAATCTAAAAGATCTCCCAACTCAAGGGACTTGAGTTAATTTTGTCTAAGGGAGTATGGTGCAGTGCCCCCATGACTGTCTCTATTTGATCCTAGAGGATCTTATTTTTCATAAATGTATTGATCTTAGAGGATCATCATATTTTGTTTTTGGGATCCATGTGTCTATGGTCAAGGATCTCTTAGGAAACCTTATGAGCCTGGAGATGCCTTAGTCCATTTGGATCACCTAGTTAGGTTTATGTCTCTTTAAGCATGTTTTGTGTTTTTTTGAATTCTTAGTATTAAATTCATTGGATTTAAGTTATTCTTAGAATTTTATGTCATTTGGATAGGTTTGGATTCATTCCTAAGGTCGTCGAGTGCAAAAAGATAAGTTTTTCCAAATATTGAAAAAGTTGTCAAAAATTTTCTCATGCAACTTCCAAAAGTTGCTCGAGAGGTGAAAGATGGTATCCCAACAGTCATAGGGAACTTTTGATCGATCCAAATTCACATTTGATGTGTTCTTAATTTCTTACTTCGAACCAACATGATTAGAAGTTCTGAGATGTAACTTTCATGCATGGGAAATTGAATATGAAGCAGTTTTGTGAGCATTTTTTAGTTGTACGACCGTGTAATGTGTGAGATTGAGAAACCAAGTTCATGCCTTGAATGTATTGTGTTTTATTGTCACTCTGAGATTTATTTGAAGTCATTTGGTTTTGATTTGACAAGTTTTATTTGAAGTTTCCAATAAGCAGTCCAGGAAGGAGTCTATTTGAAGCACAGTTTGCAAATGGAGTCCTAACTTGCATTCTAACTGGTGGATCTCTCTAAGATCATGTAAAATTCAAGTTAGGATGGTATATATAATGATTCTACAAGATCAAGAAATGGCTCGAAGGGTAAGACCCTCATGCATCAAGCCCTAGGCTGAATATCTCAATGTACTCAGCCTAGAATGAAGGAGAAGGAAGTAATTTGTTTGTTAAAAAGATTGGTTGAGTGAATTTGGAGTGGATTTGATTTGGAGGGAGTTATTTGAAGACATATAAAGCATTTTTTCAATCCCACGCACCCAATTTATAGTACTTGCCTTGAAATCCAAGCCTAATTAGGCCAATTAGGTCTACGAACTTGGTGACAATTAGGGGTTGCTGGAGTGGAGTTGAACTTGAAGGGTTTGGGGTCTGATATAAATTCATAAAGGGTATATGGATATATCCTTATTTTTCTAGAAAGTAACCAGGAGGGAAATTTAATTTGGAAAAACCTCCTGCATAGTACTACAAGGAATTCTAAGACAGTCCTAGATAGGTACTATACAGAAGGTAGAGGCCTGAACCAAAGGGTGATTCTTGGTCCTTAGGACATAAGGAAGGTGTCCCAATAGTTAGTTTTGGTTGGTGAAGTAACTGGTGAAGACTTCTAGGTTGAGTCCTAAAATAGGGCTAGTGTCCCTAAAGCCCAGAAGTGTAAGAGTTTGAATTGGATTGTATCCAATTGGAAAAGGTTGGAAATTGGTTGTAGCACCTTGGATAGGTAGAAAAAATTGTGTGGAAAAGGATCTAGGATCCTAGGAGAACCCAAAGTGGATTAGGTGTCTTATTGAAGGAAAAGGAGGAAGACCACACTTCTTGCTATCACCTCTACATTACCGTGCATTATAGAATTAAAATTAATGCTGTGAGAATTCATTAAATGTGTCCTTATTGCATTCAGGATCAATTAATTAACTTGGTAGAGTAAATTCTCTTTTCTCGGTTAAATGATCTTTAGTACTCGGTAATTGTCAACACGGTGTAATTCATACGCGCTTGATGTAGTGTAACATTTGGTAACTATAGACTCTCGGTGTAGTATTTTTAGCTCTTTTGTGTGCTTTATCGACTTTTGTAACTTACTCGGTATGCATTACCGACTAGTTAAATATTTCCATCTTTCTCCCTTTTACCTATTGATTCTTCTAACTCCTATGACTTTCAAAGTAGCCAATGATAACAAAATATCTTATAGAGATAACATTAATTACCTATCTATTTTTGACAATTTTGAGCAATTTATAAATGAGAGTTCATAGAAGTGTTCTTGAGAAGAATTCATGTCATTTTTATCTACCATGTTAAATGAGATGGAAATGAAAATGAAATATTTAAGCTTTCTTAATCCTTATGCCAAGGTTAGTTTTCCGGTATTCTTATGTCATATCCATCTTATATATCTATGATAATGTTTGTGAACCATCTTTAGAAACCAATTGGTGGACTTAATAGAGAACTACATAGAAGTATCTTATGGCTTAGGAGATCCATCTTCTCTGTTAATTTAAAATCCATCAAATTAATTGTAACTGAAACTAATACTAGGAATTATTACTATATTGATGCAACATGGTGGATATTCATATGCATTTTGATTTATGATTATTTCATAAAAATGAAATACTATGCTTATGTGTAAGCTTATTTTTGTTTTCCTTCTCATTGCATGGTGATGCATAGATGAATATCTTTGTATGATTCAATACTTTGGTGAACATATGGCCATGCCTCAAACATTACAAATTGTATGCTCTTGAAGAATAAATTTACATTATATATAAGAAATATATCTTGTAGAATATGAAGTAATTTATTTTGGCCTATGTTGATGTATGCATGAATGTTGTTTCTGTTTCTCCATGCTTAAGAAATTAACATGCATATGAAGGAATTTTTTTTTTTTTTTTTTGATGAATAGTTCCTTTCCATTAAAAAATTTCAAAGTTACATATTCACAAAAAAGGGGCCGGGGGATAAATAAAATCACCCCGCAGAGTCACTCGGCCAAAGCCGGATACAAAAAA
>MU228436.1:1591796-1639979 GCA_018584345.1 Thuja plicata
GAGCACCAGCAGTAACTGCTGGGCCGAAGTTGGCCGGAGCCATACTAAAGGCTAACCCTAATGAGATCCCGCAGTAAATGCGGTATGACAGATGGAAGGCTCAGAGTGGAAACACAGACAGAAAGCCATAGGTATTTAAAGAATTAGGCATTTATTATGTGCAAACTTTAGATAATTTTCTATTTTAAAATTAAATGAATAGTTTTATAACTTGAGCTATCTCTGACTATTCTAAATGAGTTGGAACTAAAAAATTAATATGTTTGATAGTGATGGGTTATCTTTTTAGTTTAATCCTATGTTGCATAATCATGTTTGAGCATTATGATGTTATTTATCGCATTTGAAGTGCATATGCTAATTTCAAAACTTTCATTACTCCTATCAGTTTTAATTGATTATCCTACTTCTAGCTAGACTGGCCATCTTTGTTGTGAGGAAAGAATCTAGAGAGGTGTCTATTGTAATGACATTTGCAAACTTATGTTTTTGATTAAATAAGAAGCCAATTAAGGGGGCTGACCCGGTTAAAGATTCATAGACAAACGCTATGAAGGAAGCAACAACACCACAAGCAGTGGCGACGAACAACCAAAGAAAACCAGAGCTACACTGTCAACAACGAAACCAAAAGGCACAAGAAAAAATAAGGCCCTAGAAGGCCACTACCAATGCAAGAAATCATAGGCAGAATTCACGCACCTCTATAAGAATGAGAGACCACCCAAAAGTGAAGAGCACCAAAGCTTCTAGAAAAAGTATGCCTCGCCCAACCAAACCAATTCTCCTTCAACGCAAGATATATCCCCACCTCCATAGGAGACACATCCACCTCCATAAGGACAAATACAAAGAAGAAGAAGAGTCAAAGGACACCAACCACCATAGAAGCAACAAAACCAACCCAAAAACCAGCTGCAAAATCAAACCAAAAACAAAGGACCAGGACGCGCCCTTGGAAACTTCCAGCAAATGACTGATCACCAAGGAAAGCGAGAACTTTGTCCATACAACCAAAAATGGATAGTCTACCACAACAAAAAGAAAAGAAGGGACTAGTTACCACCATAGAAAATTTCAAGAATAATTAGCTCCAAATGACAATCCAGAGCTAGTCCACTCACTGCTTCAAGAGAGATAAAAACAACTCTATGTATGACCCCTTCCTGAGACAAGATACTCTTAGGAGCAGCCAAACAAAACCCCTCCTTAGCAGACTAGACATATCTTTGTCCCCATCTGAGAGATCAATCCCATCCCAAACCCACACCAGCCCATGAGAAACCACCATTTTTTAATCCATGATCAACGAGCTATCCACCCTGAAAGGACCAAGGGTAACAAGGCGACAAAGCCCCTTTGCTTCCAGGAACATCCTCCACTAAAATGGGTCAACCTCCCCCAATGAACTACACTAATGCATACAACCCTAGGGGAAGCCAACACAACTAACAAAAATAGTCTTCCAAGCCACTTCCTCCTTACCCGAGCATGTTAAAAGGGCATCCACCAACTGTTGGAAGTCCCCGCCCTACACCAAATGTCTTTTCCATCTCGCTGGAGATCCTCCCACCCACATCATCATGGCCATCCACTCAGCCTTGGTCAAGGTAAACGGGTCCTTCATGTTGCCAAAACCATGAAAGAAGTGGGAGCAGTGCCTCCCTCTTCGTAAAACATCCACAAGGACCAACTCTGCCACACCACAACATGTAGAGGCACCAAGAACACCGATAGAGGAGGTATAAAAAGTTCACCCACCACTCCTGGGCCACACCATCCCATTAAGAGTAGTGCTGGGAACACTGGCCTGAAGAGGTATTGTTACCCAAATTTTCCCATCCTGTGCAATTTGGCCATCCTCTGTGTTTCACGCCCAAAAAATGGCTACCCCCCTCTTTTCAAAATTCTTTTCCTTGTCTCATCGCACAGTCGCGGTGATTTTATGCTCAAGTCATTCAGTTGCGCGAGTGCGCGACGAGCTGCCAATCGCAGTCGTCGCGCAATCGCGATCTATTTTTGCAAAGGTCTTTTCTGTCTGCGAGTGAGCGACGAGTTCAAATTGGAATGCATCGCGCAATCGCGCTGACGGTTTCAACAGGCCAAAAGGGTCCGCGACCGAGTGACCAAAGGATGTGAGGAGCTCATCGCTCAATCGCTACAGTTGTCACATAAAAGGAAAAGAGGCTGCGGGTGTGCGATGAGCTGGAGGAGCAGAGTAGTCGCGCGGTCGCCGAGCAATAAAGGTAGAATGAATGCTGCTTGTGAGTGTGCGACCGAGGAGAAAAGCTGCTCGTCGCACAATCACCGATGTTTCAAAGTGAACAAGAGATGGCTCGCGACTGAGCGATTGATGAAAGACTGGGTGTTGTCGCGCACTCGCCGATCGAAGGGGAGAAAGAAAATGTTGCTTGCGACTGAGCGATTGAGCAAAGAGTTGCTCATCGCGGACTCGCTGAGTAATGAAGGCAAAGCAAAAAGGAGCTCGCGACTGTGCGATTAATGAATATAAAAGGCCTCGTCGCTTAGTCGCGAAGTAATGAAGATAAAGAGCGGGGTCCACCTTCGGTCGTGAAGTCGCATGAAGGTTTCAGCAGTTAGTAAAAAATGTCTTCCGACTTGGCTACCATCCCTTGGTCGCCTTGTCGCCAGAACAGAGAGGTGACTCAGCTTCTCCAGTGTGTAACAGATGGACCAGTGGCCGTGTGACAGGTGGCATATGGCAGGTGATGTGGACCCTCAATCGGGTAATCGCCAGACAGAGTAATTTGGTTACACGACTAGGCGACTAAGTGTTTCTCTACCCTCAGTCGCGGGATCGCTGGATATTTTAAGGGTAGCCTCAGTTTTCAAGTGATTAAATGTCGGTCGTCCGATGCAAAGCACAAATGATCCAATGGTGGTCGCTAAGTCTGGTGATCAAAGTGCCCTACAGAGAAAGTACTCCCGATTCAGCGACAAGGGTCAGTCGAGATGTCGCTAGAAATATTGAAGGACACATAAAAAATGTTAAGAAAAGTCAAAGGGCTCGTGCTTGGTTCTCCCGACTTGGCGACTTACTGTTGTTGCATGGTCTCGAGACGAAGGGTTAGCATCTGGCGATCAGGCGACAAGCCGTGGTGGTTAAAGATGGTAGTTAGGCACTGGGTCGCTAGAAGAAAGGTGAGTTAAGGAAAATACCTCGCGACTTTGATTTCACTCAGTCGGGATGTCGCTGGATCTGGCACGAGTTAAACAGAGATTAAAAAGTCCATTGTCGCCTAGTCTGGAGATTAAACCCTGGTTAAGAGGAAGTGCTCGTGACAAGGAGACTAGCCGTTGGTCGCTAGGTCACAGGACTTTGAATCTGAAAAGATGGCGGCAAGATGACAGGGGAGAATGCTCGGCAGCCATGGTTCCTCCATGCTCGTGTTCCAGGGGTGATCAAAGAGTTTTCAATTGCAGAAGGTCATACACAGAGCGGTCTGTTGATCCCTGGAATGGATTTGTTTGAAGTCT
Organism: Thuja plicata; assembly: GCA_018584345.1. NCBI lineage: Eukaryota > Viridiplantae > Streptophyta > Pinopsida > Cupressales > Cupressaceae > Thuja > Thuja plicata. The sequence continues at coordinate 1,595,295 of MU228436.1, forward strand.
TCATGGCCCAGGATGTTTTCTCAGTTTTAGAGACGTGGAAAGAAGATACAGAGTCCCATCTGGAATTTATTGCTCTCCAGTTGCAGTTGGCAGAAGGACATAGTCATGATCGATGAGTCATTGATGAGAGTTTGAGCGGCGGCCGTCAGGGGTCACTTCTCATCCTGGGAGACTGTGATTAGTTGGTGAGCATTCATGACAGAGGCTATCCGCAGAGTAGAGCTAATGGATCCAGGTTGCTTGTTCACGATGCATAATCAAGTACAGGGATGGGCGCAAGATAGGGGATCTGATCTGATCGATTCACCTTGATACACATTTATGATCAGATTAGATTTTGTACTAGGGTCAATTATTCTATTGTAAATCTGTAACCCTAGTTAGGTTATGAGACTCTAGCCTGCGTGCATGGGAGTATTTAATGTTTTTGAGAGCCTTAGTGCTCAGGAGTTGGCATTTTGTAAAAAGAATTTGTTCTTTCCAGGAGTTATCTGAGGCATTCTTTCTGTCCTCTGACTTTTACATTCTGTAACCTTCTCATTGATCATACAAGCTATTGGAAGTACTTTGTGATAATCCTTCATATCCCTATGCTTCCTGGTTTGTGTTATCTCTTATTGGATCAAAGCTTATGAATGCTAATTAATGGACATTGGGGTTCCTAGTTCCTCTCATTTTCTGCAATTCTGTGTGTTACTATGTTTTGATCTGATTTAGATGTTTTGTGGGTATACTTCAGCCCCTAGCAGTCTTGTCTCATTCCTACACCTGGTTTCAGAGAAGGATGTTTGTTTGCAGGTCATAGGTCGAGTCTTTTGTTCAGGCCTTCCTATGAAATACTTATGCAAGCCTATCTAGTGAGTTGTAACTTATTTGACCTGGTTCCTCCATTAGTTTCGTTCCTCTATGCTGAGATCCAAGCCCTAATTTTGGTGCATCACCTAGTAGGTAGTTTGCTTTCAGTCATTTCCCTTTCATGCAATCCCTCTATCCCTTTCCCTCAAAAGATTTACTTTCCTGTTAAGAAGCAAATTAAGGTGATTATCCAAGAGGAACCAGCCTAGAACCTGGAGGTCTCATCTCGGTTAGCATAAGGTCCCACAACCTTGAGATGATTCCCATGTTATACTAGATTATCAAGACCAAGAGAGCTTGAGATCAGAGGCGCAAATTTAGTGTATAACAGGTATAAGCATTAGAACCCCCAAATTACAAAGGACCCGCAACATATAAAATGTGGGAGGGTCATTAACCCAATCCACACCAGCAGGGCCAAAGCAAAAGTGATTGGGGAAAGAGGGGGAACTGCCAAGGTGAAGAGCGACATAGACATTGCCCCACAACACCAGCACCAAACAAAATCCTAGGAAACCCATAACAAAATGGGTGCCAGAGCCATAACGGCAAGGCCAAAACCCAAAACAAAAAGGATTAATCCACACATCCTCCACTTCCCAATCACTAGGAGATGTACACAGGAGCTGAATCACCTCCCAAAACTTCTTAGATCCACTTGGATCATCTTTTTCATCTTGATCTCCCTCCTCAGAAACCCCTATTTTTGAAAAATTTCCTCTCCCGCTCAAACTCACGCTCTCACCCATTTTGTAAAATTATGTTATTCGATGACTCTTTTTTAGATATGAAGATGTTTGTGTGCTTTATATTATATTAAATTGTGTTCATTCATCAAATTATCTACATTAGTTCCTCTGCCTTTGGCTATCATTTTCTTCAGACCAACCTTTCTTTAGTTACAAAATTTTAGTATTAAATTGCCACTACCCTAAAAATTCATGGCTCGCATTTTTGATCCTTTTCCATAATGGCCTTCTTTTCTCTATTGGACTTAGCCATCGAATGCAACCTTGTAGGCATTTTCCATTTTTTTCATTTATATAGTGTGTATCATTTCCTTTGAAATTTCATTTTAGCTTTGAGTTGTGTGGGTCATTAACCATTGTTGTCCTAAATCCTTCCTATTAACTTGACAGTCACTCTATGGATATAAATTCTTTCTTTTGACTAAATGATGTCTTTGAAGTCACAGCTATAACTGTTAGATAACTGAGAGGGGGGTGAATCAGCTAGCTCCATTTATCCTACATTCCAAAATTCTCCCAGATGTATATAACAAAAAATTCAAACATGTAAATAAAATTGGTGAAATATAAACTATGATCTCAAACTTATCTAACGAGTAGAAGTAAAAAAATTACTGTGATTACCGATTAATGCAGATAAAGTAATGTGTAAAGTAAAATAACAATCTGAAATAATCATAGACATTAACAAATAGATTTTTAAAGTGGAAACCCTGCTAAGGGAAAAACCACCTAGGATCGGTAACCCAAAATATTTCACTCTTCTGTAGTGAGCTCAGTTAAGATCCAACCCTGTTAAAGGTTACAATGTATAGTGTTAAATGTGACCTTGTTAGAGGATTTATCACTAAAATTTCTCCCTTGACCAATTCTTCACTATGGGGTCAACAAGAAAACACTCAACATTCATTTGAATGTCATAATAAAGATTGTTATATCCTACTAGGTTAAGAGATTTATCTGTAACGATGGTTAAACTGATACAGTAATGATCTTATTAAAATACAACTTTGTTTGTAGATTTTCAGATCTATGCTAAGTACAATAATACCTCTGGTCAATTTGTTCACTTCAATTCCTCTAATTCTTCATACTCTGTTCTTCTTGGTAAATGCTCTTTCCTTTGTCACTTGATGTTGTCTATAGAATTGCTCGGTTCTGTCTTCAACTAGTTTGATCAATGATGAATGAATTTTGCATGTGTGGCCATCATCATCTTAATGAATCTCTTGTCTCTTATATAGACATCATAATGCAGTTAATTTCCATCCTTTAGATTTTTCCTCTAAATCTCCATCGTTGATTTTGTTGTTTAAACCTTCCTCGACAGTTGTGTCACAAACATGTTTCAACCTTCTTTGTCTGATCATCCTTGAATTTTCAGTCATTTGATCATGATAAAAAACCTTATCAATTACCTCAAAATCATCAATTTTCCATCTCATCATTTTAGTCGGCCTTTAGTTTCTTTTTATTTCTCTGGTCAATACCGTGATGTTTCGGTGATCCCTAGCTCGGTTAACACTATGCTCGATAGACACTATATTTACTCTATGCTCACTGTTATTCGGTGTATATAGAACTCTTTAGTTACCGACCACATAAACTTTGTTTTTTCCAGAGCTTTAACCCATAATAGATGTTTTTTACCATAGTGATAATCAAAACAAGTTGACATCAATGACAATGCATTACCTGATTAATGTCTATCCTCACATTTTAAACTCGGTTGCTCATCAATAAAATGACTTCAAACATACAATCAGTTGTAGTTCATCAATCTCTCCCTTTGGCATTGATGGAAACACAATATAAAATATGCAATATGAAAATTCCATAAAATACCCAAAAAAAATTCTACAGCTATATGCAAAATGTTGTAGCTCTCCCTAGCTTGTATATATAATATGTTTCAACATTAAAAACACACCATGCAGACTCTCCCTATAGATTTGAATCTTTTCAATCTTTCCTCCTTGTAATGGATAGATTTTTCATTTCTCTCCCTTTCTCTTTTCTCCTTTTATCCCTTGCAGTGGATAGATATTTCATTGAATCTTCTCTCCCTTTGGCAACAATGCCAAAAATAAATATACAACTCTTCATTAGCCAAAAATTATCTTTGGTTTTTGGTGCAAAAGTGTAAGTACCTTGGAGTGTACTAATATACCATCGTCAGTCATGTTCAACTTTGCATCAATAAGATTGATATTCTGATAACATACAGGTTGATGCAACCTCCTACTTAGCTCAGTGACCAATAGAAAAGGGAAGAACCCCTAGTCTATTCCTCAAGTACTCAAATGTATCCTCTGGTAAGCATTTATAGAATATGTCAGCTAGTTGTTCTTTTGATTGTACATATTCCAGTGTAACTTTCTTTTCTTGTACTTGTTCCCTCAAGTAGTGATATTTTATAGATATATGCTTTATTTTTGCATGCATCACCGGGTTCTTTGAAATATTTATTGCACCTGTATTATCACAATAAATTACCATTGGGTCAGTGATATCTTTATTCATTCCTTTCAAAATTTGTTTTATCCATATAATTTTTGAACAATTTGCCGCAAAAACAACATATTTTGCTTTTGTAGTTGACTAAGATATGTATCCTTCTTTTTACTTATCCAAGTATCTAATATTTCTCCCACAAAGAATACTACACCAGTAGTTCTCTTTCTATCATCAATGTTCCTATCCCAATCAACATCTGTGTAAAATTTCAGTTCAAATTTTCCTTCTCTCTTGTACCACAATCCATAATCTACAGTGTTCTTCAAGTATCTAAAAATTCTCTTTAAAATAGTCATATGTGATTCTTTAGGGTTAGCAGAAAATCTTACTATAATTCCAACTGTGTGTGAAATGTCTAGTCTAGTGTGTACAACATAAATCAATTTTCAAATCATAGATCTATACAATGTCTTATTTACCTCAGTTGTCTTATCTTCTTTTGTCAATTTTCATCCTGTCACCATAGGAGTTCTGACTGGTTTTGAATCTTCCATTGGGAATGTCTTCAATAATTCCTTGATGTATTTGGATTGAGTAATCTAGATGTCTTCAATTAGTTGTAAAATTTGCAAGCCAAGAAAACATTTGATCTCTTCAAACATTGACATTTCAAATTATTTCCTCATTTCATCAGCGAACGATTTTCATAAGTTATCATTTCCTCCAAATATAACATCATCAACAAAAATTTCAGCAACAAGAATCTTATCGTCATTTCTTCCTTTCAAATACAAATTGTTGTTATCACTTGTTCTAACAAATCCAATACTGATAAGATAGGAGTGTATTCTTTCATGCCATGCTCTTGGTGCTTATTTCAGTCCATACAATGCTTTGTGTAACTTACATACCATTCTTTTCCAAGTAGGATCAACAAAACCTTCAGGTTGTTCAATGTATACCTCTTCTTTAAGAATTCCATTCAAAAATGCAGATTTAACATCCATTTTTTAAAATTTGAATCCTTTGTAAGAAGCATAAGCAAATAATATTCTAACTCCTTCAATTCTAGCAACGGGTGTAGAAGTTTCTCCATAGTCAATACCTTCTTCTTGTGCATACCCTTTACATGCTAGTCTTTCCTTATTTTTGGTTCCATCTCCATCTCATTCAATTTGTTTTTGAATATCCATTTGGTTTGAATTACATTCTTATCACTCGGTCTTGGTACTAATGTCCATGTTTTTTTTTCTGTATCTGCACAATTTCGTCATTCATTGCATTAATCCATTCTTCATTTTCAAGTGCATCTTTAACATTTTTAGGTTCAAATTCACAAATCAAACATGTGTTGTCATTGAACTTGCTTTGTGTCATCATGCCAGCTCTTTTATCTCCAATATTCTGATTCTCTACATGATGTATTCTTACATATTTTGCAAGTATAGGTTCAGATCTTTGTTCTTCATTGTGTTCGCCAGTTGGTATATGATCATGATCTCCAGTAGCAACATCTTCCTGATTCTTGGTTGGTGCATCCTGATGCTCGGTAACATTACCCTGTTGCTCGGTAGAGTTAGGCACCTGCTCGGGAAAAGTGTTAGGTTCTTCAATGTAAACAAATCTACTGTAGTCATCTGGTTCTCTTTTTCTTTCCTCATCATTCTTCTTAGAAAATTTATCAACTCTTACATTTGCACTTTCAATGATCTTGTTAGAAGACTTGTTCAAACATTTATAAGTTTTGCTCTTAGTAGAATATCCTAGAAATATTCCTTCATCAACTTTTGATTCAAATTCCCCATTTCTATAATCTTTCAAAATATAGTATCGAATTCCAAATATTCTAAAGTAACTCACATTAGGTGTATAACCATACAATAATTTATAAGGTGGCTTGTTTGTATGTTTTTTTAGTTTTACTCAGTTCAATGTGTATACAACAGTGTAGGATTTGAGATAGACAAATCCATAGTTCCCCAAGAACCCCTGCATGCAAATGACCTATTACAGGAAGGAAGCCGAAGAGACAAAAAGAAAATCTTGGAAAATCTCAAGCAGTGTGAGATAAATTGTATTCCAAGATAATTTACCAATAATTACAAGAGTTCAACCTATAAGTTGAACGAAACCCTAAAAAGGTAAAAATTAGGTTGCGCATAATAATTAATATAAATATTAATTATGATGCACCTAAGAGACAACTTAAGTAAAATAGAGTAATAAACAACTTAATTAATTAAATCAAAGTGATATAATTAATAAGTGAAGACATAATTACTCTAACATCCCCCTTAAGCGAAGCTCAGGAGGTAAGCTAGCACAACTATGAAATAGGAAAATGGGTCCCGACAACAAGGCCTGGTTAGGTACCCAAAACCAGGAAATCTTTGTAAACCGGAGACAAAGGAGAAAACCCAGTGGGAAAAACCCCTCTCCAAAACTAGATAGAACAAATGTGTTGAAAAAACATGAAGAAAGGAAGGCCTCAAGAAGACCCCCAAAGGACAACTTCTGTCACCCCAAGCATAGAACGCAACTGAAGATAGCGTGGAGATACAAAAGGTTTTGGTGAATATGTCAGCAACCTGTGCATCAGTGGGAATGTACTCCAAAGTGAGAACACGATCCTCAATCTGCTAATGGATGAAATGCATATGAAGCTCAATGTGTTTAGTGTACTGATGCTCCACCGGGTTGCAGGAAATGTGAATAACACTCTGATTATCGCACCATAGAATAGTGGAACGATCAAGAGGAAAACCAAACTCAATCATCAACTACCGAAGCCATAAAATATCTTGACTAGCATGCACTGTAGCTCTATACTAAGCCTTTGTAGATGAAAGTGCGTGAGCATTCTGATTCTTGCATGACCATGTGACAGGACCAGAGCCAAGACAAAAGACAAAGCTAGAAGTAGACTTGTGATCATCAACATCACCAGCCCAATCTGAGTCAGTGAAGCCAACAATCTGAGAAGCCCCTGATGGTAATGAATGGCATACATAATAGTGCCCTGAATGTATCTCAAAATATGCTTGGCAGCTTGTTAATGACTCTCATGAGGCTCATGTGAGAACTGAGAGACAAGACCAATTGCAAAGGAGAGATCAGGGCGTGTGTGTGTTAGGTAAAACAAACTGCCAACCAACTATTGATACAATATAGGATCCACTAAAGGTGAAGTGAAAGAGGTAGACAAGGTAACACCCGACTAAAAAGGTGTGGGAGCAGGCTTGCAAGCAAGCATGTCAAAGCACCGAAGCATGTCAAGAGCATACTTTTGCTGGTAAATATAGATCCCAACAAAGGACTGAATAATCTGCAGACCAAGAAAGTAGTGTAACAGACCAAGATCAGTCATCTCAAAATGCTACATCAATGCACGTTGAACATCCTAAATCATAGAAGATGAGAAAACTGTGATGAGAAGACCATCAACATATAGCACAAGTATCAAAACCTCACCCTCAAGATGCTGAATGTAGACTGTAGGATCAAAATGGCAACGTGTGAAGCCCGTGGAAAGAAGAAAAGAGTCTATCTTCTCATACCAAGCCCGAGGGGCCTGTTTGAGACCATACAAAGAACGCTGAAGTCTACAAACCAAGGAGGAATCCTACACAAATTGCTAAGGCTTCTCTATGTAAATCTCCTCAGTAAGATCACCGTGCAAGAATGCACTATTCACATCCATCTGAAAAAAGGGCCATCCCCGAGAAGCTGCAAGGGATAAGGGGTGATCCCACAAAGCTGTGTCCCACTTTTAGGCACAAAGAAAAATCACAGGGATGATATTTTCATTTTTGACACCTTTGAGCGAATGGGGGTGTTCGTACAAAGGGAAAAAACCCCTTCGTGCAAACTAGATGAAATGGGGGGTTCGCTCGAACTAGACCCAATTTGAGAGAACCCTGTGAATGACCAAAAAACAAGAAAATTGTCCAAATTTTCCAAGGGGGGTTTTCTCAAAGGGGGTTCACTCTAACCCCTTCCCTTAAAGGGGTGTTGGCGTGAACCTTTGAATTTGGCCTTCCTCTCCAAAGCCAACAAATTTATGTAGATTTTTGCCCTTTGAAGGTGTCAATCAAGGACCAAATAAACCAAACTTCTAAAACCCAAATGATAGATGATGCTTCTAAAAACACGTTTTAGAATGACTATGATTTTAATATATATTGATTTCATTGTGAGTTTCTATTTTTAGTTTAATTAAACAGAGGTTGTCTGGCCATTTAGTAACCTCTCTCTTTGACAATTCAGAAAAAATAGTAAATTAGGAAAACAAAATTACAAAAAAATATTTAGGAAAAGTGTATGTGTGTTACCTTTCTATGAAAAAAATAAAAAATTAATTTTGATATATACATATCACGTTAGAGTGATCCAAGTGAGCTTATGTCTAAATTACAGTTACTGTCACTTTAGCACTTAATAACGTATGAAATATTTACCAAAAATGAATGAAACCAATTACATCCTTTAGATATTGAAGTTAAAAATATAACCTCCAAAGAATCACATTGTTATGATATTTTAAAAAAATGTTATGTTGATCCAAGTGACACTCACTCCTTAAAAACACTATTTTTTCACACAAACCACTTTTCGAAGGAGAAAGAAAAATGAATTTAAATGAATTTTAATTTTTTTTTTAAATATATATTTATAAACTAGAAAGAAAATTATAAAAGACTCTATTTTACATCATATTCAAATTCCTAATAGGTTTGTAGAAACAAGTGTTCGAAAGTGAAATTTTTTCTCAGAATGTTGATCTCAGTGTCAAAGTTGGCCAAAAAGTGGGACACACTATTGTGGGACCACCCTAAGACAAGGCAAATAGAGTTCATCTTGGCGACAAGGGAAAATGTCTTAGTGTAATCAATACCCTCAACATGTGAAAAACCCTTCGCAAAAAGATGTGCCTTGTACTTATCAATAGAACCATCAACAAAAAACATAGTAGGATACAACCACTTGCATCGCACTAACTTTTTTCACTTAGGAAGAGAATGAATATCCCAAGTATGATTCTTCATCAAAGAAGAATAATCCTCTTCCATAGCACTGTTCCACTCAGGATGTCCTGTCGCTACTGAAAATGTCTGAGGATCACCACAAATAGCATGACTCAGAAGGCTAGAACCCGCAATATGAGACCAGGTGCGACAAGAAGTGGAAGGGTCACTAGCCAAAGATCCTGTAGCCTCAACTATAACACGAGCCCATATAGGCATCATTGGAGGATCTTGTGGTTGAGGTAAATGGGGATCACCAAGATCATCATCCTCATCATCCTAAAAAGAAATTGGAAGGGATGAGAGAGTAGTGGTAAGTGAAGTAGACTCTAGAAGCAAGGTATCTACTGCAGGAAGGTGATCATCAAACTGGACATCCCTTTGAAAAAGGACCTCTCTGGAATCAGGATCAAACAACCTGTACACCTTAACATTCTCGCAGTAGCCAAGAAAAATGAGGTGTCAGCTCTTCTGCTCCAGTTCTCTCCTCTGAGCATCAAGCACAAATTCCCATGCTTCACTTCCAAAAACTTAGAATTAAGATACATCAGGCTTGACATGAGACCAAGCCTCCTTAGGAGTCATATGTTGAGCTACCTCGTGGGGCATCCGATTCTGAATATAGTTGGCACAATTGAATACCTCTGCCCAAAATGATGAATCCATGGACCTAGATTGTATCATACAATTAGCCATCTCCTGAAGTGTTCTATTCTTTCTCTCTTCCACACCATTCTGCTGAGAGGTGTAGGGCACTAAAAACTGATGTTGAAGACCATGTTCAGAGAAAAAATACTAAAATCTTGGTTCACATACTCCCCCCATTATCTGTGCGTATCCGCCAAATATAAAGACCAGATTGCTTCTCCACAAATGTATTAAAGACTCAAAATGAATCAAAGACATCATACTTGTACTTCAAAAACTACACCCATGTGCGCCTGGAGAAGTCATCAATGAAAATAAGGACATATCTAGCATGAGAAAAAGAAGGAGTAGGAAATGAAATGAGGTCACTATGAATCAACTCCAATGGTGTCAAAGCATGAGTAGCTCATCCTTGAGGAAAAGGATCCCTATGTTGTTTGCCAAGAACACACCCCTGAAAAACACCATCAGTGCAAGAAATCTAAGGAAGCCCAAAAACAAGTGCCTAAGTGCTCATATGCAGAAGATATCTGTAATTGACATGGCCCAAATGCTCATCCCAAAGTATGATCACTGAATCTGCATGTGCTATAAGATAGGAACTTGTACCATCAGAAGGCTCAAATCCATCAAATATGTATAGGCAGGATGCAGAGTCAACACTCCCAGTAGTCACAATCAACTCAAAATCATGTAAGTCCTGAATAACAACATCATGTGTTGAGAACTCAACTGTCTTAAAAGATCCAGAGTGGAAAATATGATAGATGGACAATAGGTTCGTCGAGATGTCAGGGAAAAAAAGAACATCCTGAAGAGAACCCCCAGCTAATGTAATAGAACCAAAAACAAAAACTGAAAGATGTGATGAGTTCCCAAAAACAATCTATGAAGTAGCACAAGGAGCAAGTGAGGTGGCCAATTGCTAAGTGTGAGTCATATGGTGAGAGGCACCAGAATCTAAAATCTAGGTTGGCCCAGAAGTCATTGCTCATGCTGTAAGAGCATGACCTTTCCCTGCAGGGGAGGATGTGGATTGAGGAGAAGAAATATGATGCTCCTACATGGCTTCCTCTAAATCCTCCAAATGTTTCCAACACCTAGAAACGGGATGTCCATCCTTGCCATAAAAGTTACACGTCTCAACTGATTTCTTCTTAGTCTTGGAGTTAGACTCACTAGACTTCAAAGAAGATTTACCCTTGGAAGGGTTAGCTTAAGGTTTCAAATCATGTTTTTGTGTAGGTTTGGAGAAATACTCACTTCCTATTGAATCTTGCTTCAGTTTGGCTTTCTATTTTAGTTTCCCCTGTGAAGACTTAGCAACCAATGCTTGGCTTGAAGAGCCAGAAGCATCCATCTGTTGGATCTTTACCTATTCCTATGTCAACCGATCACAGAATGTCTTGAAGGAAGGCATGGTGCATTTGGCACCCAAAGCATCCATAGTGGAGTAGAAGGTAGAAGAAAAGATTTGATACTGTCCTCTCAACTTTGAGAGTATCAGGAAGATACACTCATCATCTATCCTTTTCCTCCCACATCATTGCAAAACTGAACGCAGAGATTTGAACTTCATCAAGAAGTCCTCCATAGTGGGAAGGCAGGTAGGAGTCAATGTGGTCAACTCTGCATCAAGATGAAGTGCTTGGAACTCATTCACTATGCCAAAAAAATTTGCAAAATTTCTCCAAATATCCCGAGGAGTGGTCAAACCATCCAGGTAAAATAGGAGACTATTGGAGATGTTCAGTGCAATCAAGCCCATGGCTTCATCCATTTTGTTTCTATGCTGAAGAACCTTAAAATGGCACTAAAACAGGTTGGTGCTCATCCAGACACGACCATAAGCCACGTGACATAAGCATCCTAGTCATGTGTGCTTTCCAGGTGTGATATTTATGTGGTGTCAGTCGGGCCATAGAGGGGTCTGACATTGAGAGAAGAAGATTAAAGTAGACAGGTCATTTCTGAAGTAAATTACAAAAAGGAAAATTCACCCCCAACAATGTATAATTCTATCCCCCCTACACCAAAGAAACAACTATAGAAAGAACAAAAAACAAGGAGAAAACCTGGATGCCAAATGCAGAGATGGAGGAAATTGAAGCCTCTATTTTGATGCAAAAGATAGGAACACACATGGATGAATCAGAAATTGAAACCAACATCATCATTTCCGGCTTGGAAAGAGCTTTCCAGCGATATTTTGTTTTCTAAAAAATGACACCGTATGCAAAAGTTATGGCCAAAAAATGAACTACACCTCCAAAAATGAGCTCTCTAGAAAAACAAAGAGATAACAAAAAATTTGACTGTCAAATGACCGTCGCATCCCTTGGGAAAAAAGTTAATGACTGTTTGCATGTCAAGGGACTGTCTGCCAGAAAATTTTCCAGTCGCCAGAAAATTTTAAAAAGTCACCGGAAAAGTGGAGATGTCAGAAAGTGATGTCACTTTCTGGCAGGTAACATCACTATTGTGCATGCGGTGGCGGCCGGGTGGAGGTGGCTTCGTAGCCGGTAGAGGTGGCAGTCAGGATGTGCTGCAATAGCTCTCAGGCGGTGCTATGTCGATGGCTGCTGTCAGGCATCCTGTGGGTGGTGCGTCAGCGGGGGCCAGGCGCAGGATGTAGTAGGGTGGCGTTGGGGTAGAGCAGTGGGATGCGACCGGCTATGCCCTGAAACAACCCTAAATGGGTTTTTTTTAATTGTTTTTTGAATTTTTGCCTCGAGAACTATGTCATACGGCCTCAAGGGGTAAAATATTTTTCCAGAAGCTACTGTGGCCAAATATGGCCAACTTTACATGAAAATTTGATCTTCTGGGCCTTCTAAGCGCAATGGCGGTGTCCGTTCTGGCTCAATGTGCTCCAGAAAAATGTCTCTTCCAGATTGAAGAAGAAAACCCCAGAGAAGCTATGGTTTTCATACTCGAATCATAGCCTCAAGACCTCTAGACCAGGCAGCAGCAGGGAAGCTCTGATACCATGTAGGATTTGAGACAGACAAATCCACAGTTTGCCAAGAACCCCTGTATGCAAATGACCTGTTACAGGAAGGAATCCAAAGAGACAAAAAGCAAAGTTTGGAAAATCTCAAGCAGTGTGAGAGAAATTGTATTCCAAGATAATATACCAATAATTAAAAGAGTTCAACCTATAAGGTGAACGAAACCCTAAATAGGTAGAAAGATAGGTTGCACATAATAATTAATATAAATATTAATTATGATGCACCTAAGAGACAACTTAAGTAAAATAGAGTAATAAACACCTTAATTAATTAAATCAAAGTGATCTAATTAATAAGTGAAGACATAATTACTCTAACAAACAATACTAACATCTTCCCTCTAGTATACTTGTGCAACATTCTTTTCAATCATAAATGTTCTAGAACAATCCACAATTGATCTATTTTTCCTTTCAGCAATCCCATTCTGTTGTTGTGTTCTCAGTGCAGAAACTTGTCTCTTAATTCCATACTCATTACAAAAGTTAGTGAAATCATCAGAAATAAATTATCCTCCACTGTCAGAACTTAAAAATTTTAGTTCTTTACCACGTTATTTTTCCACTTTAGCTTTGTACCATTTAAACATCTTAAATGCTTCATATTTTTCTTTTAAGAACATGAAAGTCATCATTCTAGAGTAGTCATCAGTAAATAAATGAAGTATCTATCACCATAATAACTCTGTGTTCTCATTGCTCCCCATAATTTGGTATGAACTAGTTCCAAAATATCATTAGATGAGAAAATTTTCTCTTAAAACTAGATTTCAACATTTTTCCCATTTGACATTGTTTGCACATGACATGGTCACATTTAGACATGCTCGGTAACCCTCTTACTTTTCTTTTCTTACTGATCTTAACCATTTTGTCAAAATTTACATGAATTAACCTCTTATTCCACAACCATACATCTTCATTCCTAGTCATCAAAAATGAAGTTTCAACTATGTCAAGATAGAATATATTACCTTTTGATTGTTCTCCAGTGCTAACCAACTTTTCTGTATCATCATAGATTCTATCTTTTCTATTTTCAAATGCAACTCGGTGACCTGTATTATTCAACTATGAAACACTCAATAGATTATAATTAAGTTCTTTCACCCAATATGCATTCTCATATTTGATCTTATTGTTCAGCAATATAGTCCCTTTTCCTTTCACTGGACAAGGTGTATCATTTCCCATTCTCACAGATCCACCATTATAATTCTCAAGAAATTCACATTTTTCTTTATCTCTAGTCATGTGATGTGTGCAGCCACTATCAATAACCCAAATGTCATGCTTTATAACTTTAGAAATAAGTGTTGTTTCAACATACCTTTCATCTTCTTCTGAATCTTCTTTCAAAGCTACAAATACTGTCTCAACGTCTTCATCAGTGTCGGTGTCGTTTTCTTTATCTTTATCTTCAGCAATGTAACATGTCTTCTTGCCTTTGTCTTTGTAATATCAGTTACTCCTTCTATCATGATATCAGTTGCTTCCATATTATTGATCATATTTTATGTCATTAGATCTTTCATTTCCTTCATCACTTTTTCTGTTAGGGCATCTGGTAGCAAAGTGTCCAATTTCTTTACAATTAAAGCATATCAAAGCTAGTTTACCTTTATACCATCCTTTATCTTTGTGCAATCTTCTAGTCATTAATGCTTCAAGATCATCAAGTTATTTATCATCATTGTCAATATCACTATCATTTTTATCATGTGTTTGTTACCATATTTACTAATTTTCAAATGACATAAATGCAAATTCAATAGTAGGAACAACACTGTTGTCAAAATTGTTCAGCTCAAACGAAATCATTCTACCGACTACACTATCAATTGTAATATTGTTTCCAGGTGTTTCTCTCCTTTCATGTATTACAAAGACTAATAGAATAAATAGGCATTAAAGTTCTAAGAATATTACTTATAATAGTGTCTTCATCAATAACTCCACATGCTCCACGAATAGCATTCACAACCTCCTTGATTTTTCTATTGTACAGTGTTATGTTTTCTCCTTCTTTCATTCTCATGTCATCAAATTTTCCTTAGAGACTTTTAGCTTTATCTATTTGCACATTTTCATCTCCTCCATAAACTAGTGTAAGCTTGTCCCACTTCTACTTGGCTGATGTACATGTCTTGATATCCTCAAATTCAACATCAGATAGTGAAGAAAAAGTTCTACCATCATAGTATTATGTTTATGTTTCTCTCTCACCTGATTAATAGTAAAATGTCTAGTAGGTAAGATGAATTCAGTATCCAAGTATAGAGTTTTATCATCTCCAATCCCAGATAGGTATAGTCTCATTATTCTCTTCCATGTTGAGAAGTTGTCCTTGTTCATCTTATGCATCTCTCTTATACATCTTGTGATATTTAGCTTAAGTCCTATAAAACTTTCCTTCTAAGCACTCTATGCTCTAAACCAATTGTTAGATAACTGAGAGGGGGGGTGACTCAGTTAGCTCCAGTTATCCTAAAGTCCCAAATTCTCCCACATGTATATAACAACAATTTCAAATATATAAATCAACTTAGTGAAATATAAACAATGATCTCAAACTTATCTACTGAGTAGAAATAAAATAATTCCTGTGATTACCGATCAATGCAGATAAAGTAATGTGTAAAGTAAAATAATAGTCCAAAACAATCTTACACATTAACACATAAATTTTTAATGTGGAAACCCTGCTAAGGGAAAAACCAGCTGGGACTGGTAACCCAAAATATTTCACTCCTCTGAAGTGATCTCAGTAAAGATCCAACCTTGATAAAGGTTACGATGCACACTGTTAAATGTGACATGGTTAGAGGATTTATCACTAACATTTATCCCTTGACCAATCATTCAGCATGGGGTCAAAAAAAAATACTCAACATTCATTTGAATGTCATAATAAAGATTGTTAAGTCCTGCTTAGTTAAGAGATTTATCTGTAACAATGGTTAAACTGATACAATAATGATCTGATTCAAATACAACTCTGTTTGAATATTTTCAGATCTATTTTAAGTACAATAATAGCTCTAATCAAAATTTTCACTTCCGTTCCTCTGATTCTTCATACTATGTTATGCTTAGTTTATGCTCTTTCCTCTGTCGCTCGGTGTTGTCTTCCGAATTGCTCAGTTCTGTCTTCAACCAGTTTTGATCAGTGATGTATGAATTTTACATGTGTGGCCATCATCATCTTAATGAATCTCTTGTCTCTTATATAGACATCATAATGCAGTTAATTTCCATCCTTTATATTTTTCCGCTTAATCTCCATCGTTGATTTTGCCGCATAAACCTTCTTCAACAGTTGTGTCAAAAACACATTTCAATATTTTTCATCTGATCATCCTTGAATTTGCATAGTCGTTTGATCATCATAATAAACCTTATCAATTACCTTAGAATCATCAATTTTCAAGCTCATCATTTTACTTGGCCTTTAGTTTCTTTTTATTGCTCGGTCAATACCGTGATGTGTTGGTGATCCCTAGCTTGGTTAATACTATGCTCGATATACACTATATTTACTCTGTGTATACATAACTCTCCAGTTACCAACCACATAAACTTTGTTTTTCCAGATCTTTAACCCATAATAGATCTTTGTTACCACCATGATAATCAAAACAAGTTGACATCAATGACAATACATTAATTGATTAATGTCTATCATCACATTTATAACTCAGTTGACCATCATCAAAATGACTTCAAATATACAATCAGTTGTAGTTCATCAATAACTTATGGGATTAGGGTTCGTGTTTTACTTAGTTTCTAGTTGTGCCAATGAAACTTACCCCTTTGAGATTTCTTATAGCATAATAACATATTACCCAGATCATGGGTAAACACACCAAGATGGTGTGCAAAAAAGTGGTCACCCACCAAAAAAAAAAGGAAAACATCTCTAAAACAATTGTGTTACTTTAAATTCAAATAAATTAATTGAGCCTATGTTTGGTAAATTTAAAAGCTAAGAATGAGGCTAGTTAATAGACCTAGATAACAAGGTTGGGTCTTGGGAGCCACATTCGCCGCTATTTACCTCCCTTTTCACATGTTTTTTTCTTCAAAACAGGTTCTCAAATTTTTCATCACCAGGTTTACACATCATTAAGTGGGTATTTGTAAAATTACCACCATAATTTTACACATTATCTGATATTTCTAACCATGTAAAGTTGTCAATTATTGGACAACATTAGCATACTAAAGTTTTAATTTCCTTTACGAGTGTCTTGGTAGTCCTCATAGACATATATCTACCATTGTTTTAATAACTTTTTATCTACTTGACCAAATTCAAATTAAATTACATATTACTATTCTACACTATATTCCATACACTTTTTAAACAAAAAATTGCATTTTTGATTATTTTGAGGCAAGTTGAACCCAATGCATAAACAACTACCATATTTTTCAGGATGCGGTCACTTCAAAAAATAATTAAAAAAATGTAAAATTATAAAACAAAAATACAACTTCTGGATCTCACACTTACCTACCATCCTACCAAATGGTTTTTCAAAATACTCAATCTAACTATAGATTTTTTGAAGTGCACAAAAACAATTATATTATATTTTTCTTAAAAAATACAGAACTTTTTTTTTTCGCGCGAGATGTTTGAACCTCTTAATCTTATCCATTTAAAAAAAAAACTTTAGTATTTTAGAAACTAGATTCAGAGTACAAAAATTATTGTTATTTGTACATCTTCTAATTTTGAGTGCACGACTCTCAAATTTCTCTTTGAAGTTAAGGTTTACTTCATTTTAGGAAAAAGTGGGCACTTATACCCCCCTTTTTGTACACCATCTTGGTGCACATACCCTCTTGCAAGCTATTAGATACCAATCTCTTGCATTAATAGATATGTTCTTTCTTTGTGCAGTTTGTATTTTTGTAGTAAAGGATTCAAATGGTGTTCTCTATCTACATTTAGGTTGAATGGTACTCACTGTGATCTCTTTCTATCTCATCTCATGTAATTATACATTACTTCATTTTTGAAAGGACACCTTTTGGAATTCCTTGTTACAAATTGGAGATATCAATGTGATATTTATACTTATCCTCCTTCAACCATTTGTTGCGAGTTCTAACAAAACTGATCACCACTATATTCAATAGAACTATGTGACTATATACTGAGCATGAACATGCATTCAAATCTTATGGGAAGCCTTTCAATCAAAGAGTAGTAGAAATATGATCAAGATCATATTATTTGTAAGGTTGAGAAAATGTGGTCTAATGTAATGACAACTCTCTCCACCTCATTTGTTTAAAATACCATGAATTATTCCATTTTTATAAACTTAGCTATTTGTGTCTTCTTGAATAAGAGGATTCCAATATCACTACTGAAAGATTTTAGGCTCCTGCAACCCTTAATGATAACTTACATTTTTCTTCTATTACATTTAAGTGGTCAACTCTCCCCAATTTGTGTCTCTTATTGTGTAGGTGAATATAAACAAATGATTGTTTAGTTCAACAAGGAAAACTCTAGTATAGTTTTAACAGTGATCATTTATATTTTGTAAGCATTTGTTTAAATTTTGTGTTAAGATATTCAAACTTCAGTTGTGTGTGCACAAATAAATTGCTGAAATAACAATATGAAGGTCCAAGGTTGTGTTGTCTTGAGAATGATATATCCATTAGTTAAAATTGAGTTATGACAAGCAAAGGTTCAAGTTCATTGTGATAATGTTTTTTAATGAAGTGGATCAATGTATATTTGTTAAGCTAAAGTTGATGATATGAATTTGATTTGGGTCTTACTTAACAAAAGGGAAATTTCTTCCTAAAGAAATTTGATAGTTAAATAATTGTTTCCTTACTTTTTTGATTTAGAATTTTACATTGGTTCATTTTCTAGGCTTGTAGGTTTTAAGTGTACGAGAAAGTATGAATAGGTTTTGATCACCTCTCTATCTCTGACAATTTTTTAAAATTTATAAATTACAGTTCATAGAGGTGTTTTTGAGAAGAATTAATGTTATTTTTATCTACCATGTTAAATGAGATGCAAATGAAACTGAAATATTTAAGAATTATTAACATGCTTATGCCAAGGTTGTCTTTTTTTTTTTTTGTCTTGCTATGCCATATACATCTTATATATCTATCATAATGTTTGTGAACCATCTTTAGAAACCAATTGGTGGACTTAGTATAGAACTACAGAGAACTGAATTATGGCTTAGGATCTCAATCAAAGTAATTATAGTTGAAACTAATGCTAGGAATTATGTCTATATTAATGCAACAGGGTGAATATTCATTTGTAATTTGATTTATGATTATTTCATAAGAAAGGAAAGATCATGCTTAGGGGTAAATTTATTTTATTTTTCCTTCTTATTGAGTGGTGTTGCGTAGATGAATATTTTTGTATGATTGAATACTTCTGTGGACATATACCGATGCCTAGAGAATTACAAATTTTATCCTCTTGAAGAATAAAATTACATTGTATATAAAAAACTATATCTTGTAGAATATGTGTTAGGAATAATAGTCCATAAGAACAACTAAGAGGGGGGGGGGGTGAATCAGTTGTGATACATAATATTAAACTTTAAACTTTAAAACCCAAAACTTCAATGCAAATGATAATACAGTAAATGCCAACACAATAACACAATACTTGTTGTCGAGGAAACCCTGTTAAAGGTAAAACCCTAGTGGTAATTAGCACCCACAAATGATGTACTAATAGTATAGTATCCTTGTTAAAAGATTTAGCCCTGTTAGGATCTTATTACAATATTACAATATATTGTCCCTATTAAAGAACAGGCCCTATTAGGAGTCAAGAGTAATAGTGGTTTCACTTCCTAGGCACAATGCCCAAAGAAGGTTAAGGCTTCCCTCAAGGATTAACAACCCAAAAAAGTGTATATAGATAAATATACAATCTAGTGAACTGTCTGATAACAACTGTCTTTGCTTCGTCAATTCCAATGAAGTATTACAATCACAAACTCTTCTCTAGATCTAGTAGCCAAACAAGCTTTGCACATTTCACACTTCTTTGTATTTTAAATATTTACCACATATTCTCAAAAGAAAATATCTCTCATATATACCCTATTACAATAATTGATTAGGTCAGCCACTTAAGCTTTCCCAATATACAAATAGTTGATTACGTTGGCCACTTAAGTCTTTCCAATATATAAATGATTATTTAACCCCTTGATAAGATATACAAGGTACCCAAAAAGGTAAAAATCAATTATAATACATCAGATATACTCCAAGATCCGCAATATACACTCATAATTCATAATACATGCTACATCTCTGAAGTCAGCCACCAAATAGGTCTCCTCCAGAATAGACGCCACAACTGACGTCACCGACATGTTCACAACAATTGATCAATACCTAAAATTACTCAATGTTTCCTCTATCATCACTTAAGTGTGCATACCCTAAAACATCTTTTCCTATAACATATACCCAAAACACAGAGACCTGCTTTGTCAAGCATCACGGTCACAGTCCAGAAACCAGTCTTCACTAAAAAATTTGTAACATCACCAATATACATTCTTAAGCCAAGAAACCTTAGGAATAAGTTCATCACACATCCATATTCATATCATTATCTTCAATTGTTCTGATTCATCCATACAGTGTCCGTACACTTATGTCAGTTATAATAACTAGTCTCTTCTCTCCACCAAAACATATGTTAACATCAGTGACAAAACATGAATATCAACAACATCAGTAGTACCCAACTCTTATTTCATCCAACAATATCCCCCTTTGACATTGATGGAAACATATGAGAAAATCCATCAACCCAAAAAAAAAGAAAAAAGTGCTCTCTCTCAATACAATCTTCTCAATATCCTCAACACAAATCTCCCCAAAATAGTACAGATTTTGACATATAATATTTCCCCTTTTAAAACAATGGAAAAGGGTGCCATAACACTTCTTTAATCTTCTCTAAGATGTAGATTTTTCAAATCTTCATTTCTAACAGCCAGGTAAAAAATCACCCAAGTGTGCTCTATAGTGTTTCGACAATCACTCCCACTGGCAAGTAGATCCATACATCAAGTCTATAAAGTTATATAGCTTTGAAAGCCACTGGATTGATGCATGCATGCATCAATTAATTACCACTCGAGGGGAATCTCACCCCAAGCATGCTTCTAAGATATTCAAAACCATCTTTTGGCAAAAGTTTTTCAAATATATTTGTTATATGTTCCTTTGTGCTAATATACTCCAGTCTAATCTCTTTCTCTACTACAGTCTCCCTCAAAAAATGATACTTAATAGAAATATGTTTAGTCTTTGAATGCATTACATGATTCTTTGACATATTCACTGTGCTAGTGTTATCATAGTGGATAATGACTGGCTCTTCAAAGATTATACCAATGTCCTTCAACATTTGTTTTATCCAAACAACTTGTGTAAAATTTATTGCAGCTACTTACTTAAACAAGAAACCAGCCTTCTCCGAAGGAAAAATCTCCACCACTTGTATTCTTTCTATCATCCACATTACCTGCCCAATCAACATTAGTGTAAGACTATAAAATAAATTCATCTAATTTTTCATACCACAGTCCATATTCTATTGTTCTTTTCAAGTATCTGAAAATTGTTTTCACAGCAGCAACGTGTGTATCTTAAAGGAACTTCTTGATATCTTTCCACAATTCTAACTGCATTGGAAATATTTGGTCTAGTGTGAGTTAGATATTGTAGAGCACCAATAGTAGATCTATACTTTGTCTAAAAAACACTTTGAGTCTCATCATTACTAGTTAGTTTGTATCCAGACACCATGGGTGTCCCAACAGGTTTACAATCTTCCATTCCAAACTTCTTCAACATGTCCTTCAGATACTTGGTCTAAGATATAAAAATTTCATTCTTACTCTGATTAATTTACAAACCAAAAAAAAATTCATCTAACCAATCATTGACATGTAGAATGCATTTTCCATTTCTTAAGAGAACTTCTTACTCATCTTATTATTGCCTCTAAAATTGATATCATCAAGAAAAAGTATAAAGTTCCTTTCACCATAATAAGATCTTGCTCTTGTAGGACCACATAGATCTGTATGTACAAGATCCAACTTCCCTTTTTTTTGAATAAGATTTTCTTTTAAAAATGCTTCTAGTTTTCTTCCCCATCACACACTCTCTACACATAGTGTTAGATGGTTTCACAATCTTAGGTAGATCTCTTACATCATTTTTCATACTTACCTTCAAAATGTTATCAAAGTTAACATGACATAATCTTCTATGCCATAAACAACTTCCATCAAACTTCTCAATAAAACAAGAAGCTTCAAATGTATTCAATTCAAATACATTACCTCTAGATTTAGTACCAGATGCGATCAAGTTTACTAATTTAATTCTGATAGAAAATTTCCCAATAATGAATTTCAATTGATAACCCTTTTCCACTAACTGCCCAACACTCAACATATTATACTTAAGTCCATCAACAAGCAGTACATTGTCAGTGTTAGTCTTCCCATCCAGAGAAATAGATCCCACTCCAATGATAAGTTTAGGGGTATTGTCACCAAATCTAACAACACCACAATCATATCTTTTCAAACACACAATTTTTTTTTATCTCCAATCATATGATGTGAACAACCACTATCCATAACCCATTCACATTTCTTTTCACTACGGGATACTAAGTATTTCTCTTCATGTATAGGTTCATCATCCTTAGTAGCCATAAATCCAATTTCATCATAGTCTACATCATCATCAGATATGCCTTCACTTGCATAATAACATTCCTTGTCTTTTTAATACTTAGATTTGTAAAACTTAGTTTTATGCTTTGGAACCCTTGTAGGACATCGAGATGCAAAATGTCCAATCTTGTTACATGAAAAAAATTTCAAAGGTAGTTTGCCTTAAAATTTACCCTTACCTCTCTTTTATCTTCTAGCGATCAAGGATACCACTTCATCTAGATTTCTTTCTTCCTCCTATATCTGTACCCGTTCATCAGCATAGTCTCCAAGCTCTTCTCTTAGGTCACCATTGCTGGTGTTCACAATTCCAGATAAGGTCTTTTTGTTTCTATGGACAGCTTCCTTGAATGTTGACTCTAATTTAGGTAAAGAATCTCCCAGTTTTGCATCCTCAAAAGTAGTTAGCTTTTGAATCAACATCTCTCTAGTGAAGTTTGGTGTCAAAGGTATAATCTCCTATATAGCCTCTACTTTATTTTTGTATATAGGTGTCAAAGATCTGAGTATCTTCGCAATCACATCCTCGTCACTGTAAGTAGCTCTAGAGTTTCTTATGCCAGTAACCACTTCAGTAATTCTATGTGCATATACCCTAATGTTCTCATCCTCTCCCATCTTTTTTGATTCCATTTTTGTCTTCCAGTTCTGTAGTGTTTCCTGTTTAGTAAACTTAGATATGCTATATACAATGCTTCAAATCTTGCCCAAATCTTATGTGCAGAATCCAAGTCTTTTACTTCAATGAATTCACCTTCAGAAAGTGCGTTGATCAATGATTCCCTTGTGACCATATTTCATAAAAATAAATTATTATCATCTTCAGTAGCCTTCTCCAATTCAGCCTCAATTTCTATCTTTTCCTTATTTTTCATGATCATTGAATTTTCAATTTCCAAACATAGAAAATGTGTTCTCATCTTGTTCTTCCAAGTATCAATGTTTTCAGGATCAAACTTTAGACTATCCTTCCTATAGTAAGTCATCATCAGGATCACCTCAAGCTGTTAAGTTTTCTCTCTAAGGACCAGTAGCTCTGATACCAATTGTTAGGAATAAGAGTCCAGAAGTACAACTGAGAGGGGGTTGAATCAATTGTGATACAAAATATTAAAATTTAAACTTTAAAAACCAAAACTTCAATGAAAATTATAACATAGTAAATGCCAACACAATAACACAATAGCTATTGTCAAGGAAACCCTGTTAAAGGTAAAACCCCAAAGGGAATTAGCACCCACAAATAATGTACTCAGATTATAGTATCCTTGTTAAAATATTTAGCCCTATTAGGAGATTATTACAAGATTACAATACATATTCAATGTTAAAGGACAAACCATGTTAGGAGTCAAGAGTAACAGTGGGCTCACTGCCCAGGCACACTGCCCAAATAAGGTTAAGGCCACCCTCAAGGATTAACAATCTGAACAAGTGTATATAGAGAAATATACAATCAAGTGAATTGTCTGATAGCAACTGTCTTTTCTTGGTCAGTTCCAATGAAGTATTAAAATCACAAACTGTGTTCTACATCCAACAGCCAAACAAGCTTTGCAGCTTTCACACTTCTTTGTCTTTTCAATCTCTACCACATATTTTCAAAATAAAATATCTCTCATATATACCCTATTACAATAATTGATTAGGTCAGCCACTTAAGATTTTCCAATATACAAATAGTTGATTAGGTCGGCCACTTAAGGATTTCCATTATACAAATAATTATTTAACCCCCTGCTAAGATACACAAGGTACCTAAATCAAGTAAACATCAATTCCAATTATACATTAGATATACTCCAAGATCTGCAATCCACACTCACCATTCATAATACACACTACATCTCCGAAGTTGGCCACCAAATAGGTCTCCTCCAAAATACACGCCACAGCTAACATCACCAACATGTTCACGACAATCGATCAATACCCAACATTCCTAAATGTGTCCTCTGTCATTCCTTAAGCGTGAATACCCTAAAAAATCTTCACCTGTAAGATATACCCAAAACACAGGGACCTGCTCTGCCAAGCATCACTTTCACGGTCCAGAAACCAGTCTTCACTAAAACATCTATAACATCACCAATATGAAATATTAAGCCAAGAGACCTTAGGAATAATGTCATCACACATCCATCTTCATATCCTTCTCTTTGATCATTCTGATTCATCCATACAGTATCCGCACACTTCTGTCATTTATCATAACCAGTTTGTCCTCTCCATAGAAACATATATTGACATCAGTGATAAAACATGAATATCAACATCATTAGTAGTACCCAAATCTGATATCATCCAACAATATGAAGTAATTCATTTTGGCCTATATTATGTATGCATGAATGTTGTTTGTGTTTCTCCATGTTTAAGAAATGAACATGTGTATGAAGGAAACTTATTTAATTTCTTGTATTTCTCATATAGTATTTAGAGAGTTAGGCATTTTTTATGCTCTGCAAAATTTTGATAATTCTCTATTCTAAAATTAAATGAATAGTTTTATATCTTGAGCTATCTCTTACTATTCTAAATGAGTTGGAACTAAAAACTTGATATGTTTTATAGTGATGGGTAACAATTTTGTTTAATCCTATGTTGCATAATCTTTCTTGAGCGTTATGATTTTTTTAATAGTATTTGAAGTATGTATATTGATTTCAACAATTTCATTACTCCTATCATCTTTACTTGATTATCTTTCCTCTAGCTATATTGGGCATCATTACTGCCAAGAAAGAATCCAGAGAAGCGTAACTACTTTGTGGTAGGGTGGAAACTCACTCTTACAATATTCTCTCCCTTAATATTTTGTGAGTAACAGGTATCTTGGGCACCTGTTAGGAGGGTCTTCATGTTTAGAATACTATGATCTCTTTGTAAACAATCAATGGTATATTATAATGAAATTTTGAAACTTATGTTATTGGATGACTCCTCTTTAGATATGAATATGTTCACGTGCCTTATTTTCTATATAATTGCATTCATCTGTATAATTATCTATATTAATTCCTCGACTATAGGCTATCATTTTATAAAGACCAACCTCCCTTTGGTTAAAGAATTTTTGTATTAAATCGTCACTACCTTAGGAATTCATGGCTCTTTTTTATGATCCTTTTCCAAAATGATCTTCATTTCTCTATTGGACTTATCCATCGAACACAACATTCCAGGCATTTTCCATTCTTGTCAAATGAAGTGTGTATTGTTTCTTTTGAAATTTTATTGCACCTCTGAGGTCAGTGGGTCATTAACCATTATTGTCTTAAATCCTTCCTATTAACTTGATAGTTACTCTATGGATATAAATTATTTCTTTCAGTTGAATGATGTCTGTGAAGTCATAGCTATAACTGTTGGGATCGGGGTTCGTGTTTTACTTAGTTTCTAGTGGTTCCATAGAAAATCACCCCTTTGAGATTTCTTATAGCATATTAAACATATTATCTAGATCTTGGTTAAGTGCACCAAGATGGTGTGAAAAAAGTGGCCACCTACCAAAAAAAAAAAAGCAAAACATCCCTAACAGAAATATGTTACTTTTAATTCAATTAAATTAAATGGCCTTGTGTTTGGTAAATTTAAAATCTAATAATGAGGCTAGTGAATAGGCCTAGATAACACGGTTGGGTTTTGGGAGCTTCATTTTCCTCCATTTACCTCTAGTTTCACGTGTTTTGTTCTTCAAAATAGGTTTCTCAAATTCCTCATCATTAGGTTTACACATCATTAAGTGGGTATTTGTATAATTACCACCATAATTGCACACGTCATTTGATCTTTCTAACCATATAAGGTTTTCAATTTTATT
Organism: Thuja plicata; assembly: GCA_018584345.1. Taxonomy (NCBI): domain Eukaryota; kingdom Viridiplantae; phylum Streptophyta; class Pinopsida; order Cupressales; family Cupressaceae; genus Thuja; species Thuja plicata. Next base: position 1,621,655 of record MU228436.1, read on the forward strand.
AATAACTCTTTATCAACTTGACTAAATTCAAAACAAATTACATATTATGTTTCTACAATAGATTATATGCACTTTTTTAAAAAATTGCATTTTTTGATTATTTTGATGCAAGTTATGCCTAGCGCGGGAACACCTGACAAATTTTCAGGATGTGGTCACTTCAAAAAATCATAAATAAAAAATAACTCAACCAAAAGTTATAAAAAAAATACACAAATTCTCAATCTCACTCTTACTTATCATCCTACCAAAAGCGTTTTGCAAAATACTAAATCTGACTATATATTTTGTGAAGCGCATGGAAACAACTATATTATGTTTTTTCTGAAACAAGCGGGAACAATTTTTTGTGCGCGAGATGTTTGACCCTCTTAATCTTATCCATTTTTATAAAAAAAAACTTTAGTAGTTTAGAAACTATATTCAGAGTAATACAATTATTTTTATTTCCATTTTGAGTGAATGACTCTCAAATTTCTCTTCAAAATTCAGGTTTACTTGATTTTAGAAAAAAAAAAAAAAACGGGGGGAGGGGCTTCTTTTTGTACACCATATTTGTGCACTTACCCTCTTGTAAGCTATTGGATACCAATCTCTTGTATTAATAGACATGTTCTTGTGACTACACTTAGTATTTATAGTGTTCCCTAAATTGGTCATGTGAGTTGATGGGTAACTATATCGAAAGGTTAAAACCTTGTATGATGGTCAATAAAATCCTTTCTTTCTTCGTGAATTTTCTATTTCTGTAGTAAAAGATTCAAATGGTATTTTCTACCTACATCTAGGTTGAGTGGTACTCAATGTGATCTCTTTCCAGCTCTTCTCATCCAATTATACCTAGTTTCACTTCTGAAATGATACCTTTTGGAATTCCTTGTTACAAATTAGAGATATCGATGTGATATTTATTCTTATCCTTGTTCAACCATTTGCTGCGAGCTACAAGAAAACTGATCACCGCCATATTCAATTAAACTATGTGACTATATACTGAGTATGAACATCCATTCAAATCTTATGTGAATCCTTTCACTCAAAGATTGGAAGAAATATGAACAAGCTCGTATGATTTTTAAGGCCAATAAAATGTCGTCTAATGTAATGATAACTCTCTTCATCTCGTTTATTTAAAATATAATGAATTATTCCATTTTATAAAGTTAGCTATTTGTCTCTGCTTGAATAAGAGGATTCCAATATCACTGTTGAAAGATTTCAAGCTCCTGCAACCCTTAATGATAAGTTACATTTTCGTGATATTACATTTAAGTGGTCAACTCTCCTCAATTTAACTCTCTTATTGTGTAGCTAGATATAAACAGATGATTCTGTAGTTCAGCAAAGGAAAAATCTAGCATAGTTTTGACACCGATCATTTAAATTTTGTAATCATTTGTTCAAATTGTGTGGTAAGATATTAAAACATCAGTTGTGTGTGAACAAGAAAATGGCTGAAATAATAATATGAAGGGCCAAGGTTGTCTTGTCCTGAGAATGATATATCTATTAGTTAAAATTGAGTTATGAAAAACAAATGTTTAAGTTCATTGTGATGATGTTTTTTAATGAAGTGACTCAATGTCTATTTGTTAAGAAAAAGTTGATGATATCAATTTTAGTTGGGTCTTACTTAACATAGGGAAATTTCTTCCTAAACAAATTTTATAGTTAAATGTTTGTTTTCTTACTTTGTTCAATTGAGAATTTTACATTGGTTATTTTTTAGGCTTGCAGACTTGAAGTGTACGAGCAAGTATGAATCGATTTTGATTACCTCTTCATTTCTGACAGTTTTTTGCAACTTATAAATTAGAGTTCATAGAAGTGTTGTTGAGAAGAATTTATTTTATTTTTATCTACCATATTAAATGAGATGCAAATGAAACTGAAATATTTAAGCATTCTTAATCCTTATGCCAAGGTTGATTTCCTAGTCTTCCTATGTCATATCCATCTTATATATCTATGATAATGTTTGTGAACCATATTTAGAAACTAATTGGTGGAGTTATTAGAGAACTAGAGAGAAGTGTGTTATGGCATAGGAGATCGATTTTCTCTGTTAATTTAACATCCATAAAAGTCATTATAAATTAAACAAATACTAGGAATTATGTTCGCATTGATGCAATAGGGTGGATATTCATTTGCAATTTGATTTATGATTATTTCTTAAGAAAGGAAATACCATGCTTATGTGAAAGCTTATTTTTTATTTCCTTCTCATTGATTGGTGATGCATAGATGAATATTTTTGTATGATTGACTACATGTGTGGAAATATGGCTATACCTAAAACATTACAAATTGTATTCTCTTGGAGAATAAAATTACATTGTATATAAGAAATATATCTTGTAGAATATGAAGTAATTGATTTTGGCCTATGTTGATGTCTGTATGAATGTTGTTTGTGTTTCTCCATGCTTAAAAAAATGAACATTCATATGAAGGAAACTTTTTTAATTTCCTGTATTCCTCATATAGGTATTCAGAGAATTAGGCATGTATGATGTCGTGCAAAATTTTTATAATTCTCTATTATAGAATTAAATGAATAGTTTTTTATATTTAGCAATCATTGACTATTCTAAATGAGTTGGAACTAAAAAAACATGATATATTTTATAGTGATGGGTAAGGATGTTGTTTAATCCTATGTTGTATAATCATGCTTGATCATTATTATGTTATTGATAACATTTGAAGTACGTATGCTGATTTCAACAATTTCATTAGTCCTATCAGTTTTACTTGATTATCCTTCCTATAGCTAGACTAGGCATCTTTTCTGTTAGGAAAGAATCCTGAGAAGTGTAACTACTTTATGGTAGGGTGGAGACACACTTGTCGATATTCATGTTGTTAATATTTTGAAAGTAACAGGTGTCTTGAGAACCTGTCAGGAGGGTCTTCATGTTTAGAATATTATGATTTTGTAAACAACCAGTGGTCTATTGTAATAACATATTCAATTTTATGTTATTCGATGACTCCTTTTTAGATATGAAGATGTTCGCGTGCCTTATTTTTCTGTATAATTGTGTTCATATGTAGAATTATCTACATTAATTCCTTCGTCATTTTCTATCATTTTATTGAATAATCCTTTATTTGGTTAAATAATTTTAGTATTAAATTGCCACTACCTTAGGAATTCATGGCTCACATTTATGATCCTTTACCAGAATGATCTTCTTTTCTCTATTTGACTTAGCCATCAAACGCAACGTTCCAACCATTTTCCATTCTTTTCAAAAGAAGTGTGTATTGTTGCCTTTGAAATTTCATTCAGATTGCGAGATGTGTGGGCCATTAACCGTTATTTTCTTAAATCCTTCCTATTAACAAGTGACAGTAACTCTATGGATATAAATTCTTTCTTTCAGCTGAATGATGTCCGTGAAGTTATAACTATAACCATTGGGATCGGTGTTCGTGTTTTACTTAGTTACCAGTGGTGCCATAGAAACTTATGCCTATGAGATTTGTTATAGAATATTAAACATATTACCCAAATATTTAGTAAGTGCACCAAGATGTTGTGCAAAAAAGTGGCCACCCACCCAAAAAAACGCTAAACATCCCTAACACAATTGTGTTAATTGAAATTTAAATAAATTATTTGGGCTTATGTTTGGTAGATTTAAAAGCTAAGAATGAGGCTTGTTAATAGGCCTAGATAACAAGATAGGATCTTGGGAGCCTCATTTGCCTTGATTTACCTCCCTTTTCATGTGTTTTGTATGTTAGAAATTTTTTCTCAAATTCCTCATTATCAGGTTTACAAATCATTAAGTGTGTATTTGTAAAATTACCACCATAATTTCACACGTCATCTGAGCTTTCTAACCCTATAAAGTTTTCAATGTTCGTACAACATTAGCATAGTAAAGTTTAATTTTCTTTACCAGTGTCGTGAAAGTCCTCATAGACATATGTCTACCCTTTTTTTAATAACTTTTTGTCTAGTTGACCAAATTCAAAAAAAAAAACATATTACTATTCTACACTATATTCTATACACTTTTACAAATATAATTGTATTTTCGACTATTTTGATGCACGTTATGCCACGTGGATGAACAATTACCTGATTTTCAGGATGCGGTCACTTCAAAACATCATAAATTAAAAAGTACTCAACAAAACATTATAAAAAATACATATATTATTGATCTCACTGTAACCTATCATCCTACAAAAGGGTTTTGCAAAATGCTAAATCTAACTATATATTTTTTGAAGCACACAAAACAACTATATTACGTTTTTAAGAACTGTGATATCAATGTTAAAAAAATGAGCTCTGCAACTGCAAATGGAGTTCACGCGCACAGGTCTTCTTCGGAGAATTTTGAGCAACCAGCCAGGTGGGGAAAGCAGGTTGGGGTGAGTAAAGCTTCAGATCCGTATTGGACGAGTGGGAAAGAATGGACTCTATCAAATTCCCTGAAGAATGAGGTTCGGAGGAAGCCTTTTTCAAAACCCTCGCACACCCCGCTATGGGTATTTCGCTCAGGAAAATGGGTGGATGAATCAGGGCCTTCCATGCCGAAGCATATTCGGCCACAATGGGTCTTATAGTCAGGAACCTAGGTAGATAAATATAACAAGTCTGACCAGGGCCAATGGCATTCTCAAGCTCGCTATAAATGGCTTCCCCCCAAAGGAGCAGGTCGTCGGCACAATTATAATAGGCAGAAGAGGATCCCGGATAAGACAGTTAGATTTGATATCTGTGGGTCAATATCTCCATCCCAATTTGGGGATCTAAGTAGAGATCCGTCCCTAACATTAGCTGAGGTTTCTCCGCAGACAGCTCCCTCCATTTCACCAAATCGGGTGAATTCGCCAGTGATTTTGGCCCTGCTGTTCACCACTAAGTCATTTCCAAAGGTCGTTCCTGCGGATCTTGGCAGGGGTCTTCAGATCTCTAACAGAGTTTGCATCCCTGAGCGCATGTTTTCTTCATCTATCGTAGATTTGAGATCCAGGGCTCTCATTGGTAAGATCTAGAATTGCTCATCTTCTAGCATTGATTTATTTAAATGGGCTTCCAAAATGTGGCCAGGATTACAAAATGTCTTTATGATAGATTTGGGTAGGGGTTTCTTCATTGCTTTTTTTGATAACCAGTCAAGCCGCGATTAGATTCATAAGTTCAAGGGATGGTTCTTTAAGGGTTGGGGTATACATACTCAATACTAGACTCCTCACTTCCAGCTTCAGAAGGGCCCTGTTAGATTTTTTCCCTTTTGGATAGCTCTCACTGCCCTGCCTCTAGAATTTTGACAACCATAGATTTTGGAGATTTTGGCTAACAAGATAGGCATCTTTATTTGACATGATTGGGGTTCTCTTGATGATTGTTTCATTCCATCCCGATTATGTATTCTTAAAGATGTTTCTAAAGCCTGGCCCAAGTTGCTTTCTGTTGAATCTAAATTTGGCCCTACTCAACAATCCATCGTCCTGAATAATTCGGCCATGGTTATGCTTAAAATGGATTCACTTGGGCACCTGGATTCTTTTTGCCAGTTGGGAGACAGAAACAACATTAAAGTATGTCGGGATCTATGTTCTTCACCCTGAGATTGCAGTGCATGAATCTTGTAGGATGAGGAGGGCCCATCTTACCTTTCTTTCTTTTTAAGGGATTCTGATTCACATAGAGCTTTGATCTCTCCGTCAAAAGTAGGGCCTCTTCTCCACTCTTGGATAGATTGCACCCCGGTTTTGGCTAACCCTCTGAGGGATGCCCTCCTACCTGGTAGAAACCCTCAGGTTAATCATAATCAATCTTCTAGTCAGATTGTCTCTCCCCCTCTAGGACTGGGGGTTGAGGATCCTCTTCCATCTTTTCCCCCCTGATTTTGAAGCCTATCAGGGGGGATGATCAGTTTTAGTCTCAGATTCCTAGCTCCTTAGATCTAGATTCTTTGGCTGAACCCTACTCGGGCACACTCAGAAACCCTCCTAGTCCTACTACTCATGACTCAAAGCTTGACTCGTGGTTTCAGCATAACTCAGAAATTGTAGGGCATGAGTTAGATTATGAGCCAGATTAGTCTGCGATAGATGAACTAGGCCGTGATGATGGAGAAACATCTCCTCAGTCATCTACCCTTATAAATTTACAACAGAGATCCCTACAAAGATTGAATCCAAACATTTCGACGATGGATATTAATCTAGGTCCTCTTCTTGCACGACGGTCAGTTTCACCTTCACATTCCCAGAAAGAAAATGTTGAGTATCTATCAAAGGTGGATATTGATGTAGTGGTAGATCTTATGATGTGTGGGAGGCTTTTAGATGGGCCCCTAGATGAGGAAACTGGGGCTAAATCTAAACTTATACACAATCTCCTCTCCCCTCATCCAACATGTGGAATTATTCAGACAGACGCAATTCCTTCTCAGTCTACTTTTTGTTTTCCTCAATCTCAGAAGACGAGAGGTTGACCGGCCAGGGCTAAAAATATTGATGCAGAAATTGCTGCTGGGATTTAGACTACACTCCCCTTTACTTCAATCCCTCAGAAATCAAAGCTAGATGCTGCAGCCTCTATCTCTAAACTATTGAATTAGGGTAGGAGAGAAACTACCTCTTCTGGTTTACAATGAAGCTAGTCTCGTGGAATGTTAGAGGCATAAATGCCCCAAACAAGGCCCAACTCATTAAGGATCAAATATTAATTAGTAGGGCAGATCTAGTTCTCTTATAGGAAACTAAATTATCTCATGAAAAAGGTATTTCAGTTTTTAAAAATTGGAAGGGTTGGGAGTTCATCCACATTCCCTCAAATGGAGCCTCAGGTGGCCTAGCAATTCTGTGGAATCCTCGTAGGTGTTTAGTTAAGTTTATTTCCTCGATAGATAATTGGATTTTAGCAGATGTTTCCTTTTTCCAAATCTCTTTTTTCTTATTCAATGTATATGGCCTAACCCCAGTTGTCGCTAAACAACGCCTATGGGATACATTGTCTAACAACATCTCACATATTGGAGATTCAAAGATTATCCTAGGAGGAGACTTCAATGGTACGTTGGGTGAATTAGACATGTTTGGGGGAGTAGGCCCTTTGTTCAAAGTCACACATGATTTTAAAGATTTCATTGAAGGGAATATTCTCTTTAACTGTTTTCCTTCTCAGGGGAAGTTCACCTGGTCTAATAGGAGGAAGGGTCCTCATTTTGTTGGCGCATGCCTAGATAGATTCCTTCTGAATCCACAATGGACTCTGGCCCATGGGTGTACGAAATATATCATCCTTAACATCTCAGGATCCGATCACTATGCGGTGGCTTTAGACATAGATTCAGACAACACTCCTTTTAAACCTAAATCTTAATTCAAAATGGAGCGCATGTGGTTTAGGGATCAAGGATTTTCCTCTCTACTTCAACTTTGGTGGTCGCAATGTCCAGTGGAGAAGGTATATAAGATGTTTCAGTTATTTAAAAAACAAGCGTTTCTAAAAGCCAAAATTAAGGATTGGAACCAGAACACCTTTGGGAATATATTCTAAGCCAAATAGGATATTCAGCAACAGTTGGATTTTTGGAATGAACACGTCCTTCTTCATGGGCTGGACCAGCATACGTATGAAACTCATAAAGAATTACAAGGCAGAATGGATGAGACCTTGCTTAGGGAAGAGATATATTGGCGTCAGACGTCCAGGGAACTCTGGTTATTGGAAGGAGACAGGAATACTAGTTTTTCTCATGCCTCTGCTAAGGTGTGTAGACAGAAAAAGGCTATCTTCCAAATTAATGATGCTCACAATATTAGTCTCTCCTCGGAGAAGGATATCTAGGCGAAAGCAATCAGGTTTTTTCAAGATCTCTTAACTTCCTCAGATGACTTTCCAGAACTTTCCTAGGCAGATTTACACTATATTCCTTCCATTGTTTCAGAATTAGACAATAATTTTCTTCTCCACCCTTTCTCTATTGAAGAAATCAAGTCTTCGGTGTTCACCATGATGTCGGATAAAGCTTCGGGTCCAGATGGGCTTACCCCCTATTTTTCCAACAATGTTGGGAGTTTATGAAGATTGATATTTGGGAGGTAGTATAGGAATCTAGAAGAAACTCTTCTATGTTCAGATCCTTTAACAATACACTTATTACACTGATTCCCAAAGGCCCTCACCCTAACTCTTTTGTGGGTTATAGAACTATATCATTCTGTAATACGATCTATAAAATCATTACTAAATCCATTTCAGTCCACCTTGGGAAAATTATCCCTAGAACTATCTCATATCAGCAGGGGGTTTTCATTCCTAGGAAAGATACAGTGGAAGGGACCATGATAGCCCACAAATTTCTTCACTCGATCAAGATTCAGAAGATGTAGGCTATGGTTCTTAAACTAGATATGATGAAAGCGTAGGACAGGGTTAGTTGGGGTTTTCTCAAACTGATTATGTCAAAAATGGGTTTCAAACCAAAATGGATCAAATGGATCATGGCGTGCGTAGAGGGGGACAAATTTTCAGTTTTGATCAATGGCTCTCCAGTCAGCTTCTTTTCTTCCTCTCGTGGAATTAGGCAGGGGGACTCCTTGTTTCCATTCCTCTTCATTATCATGGCTGAGGGCTTAAGTAGGCTCATCACTTATAAACAGGTGCAGGGAAATCTTAAAGGGATCTCATTACATAACTCTCAACTTTTAGTCACCCACACCCTATTTGCTGATGATTCTTTGTTATATTCTGAAGATTCCCTCAAGGAAGCAGGAGTTATTTTAGATATACCGTCAGTTTATTGTAGAATGTTAGGGCAGAAAATTAACATTTCAAAATCTAAGGTATTTTTATTCTAGGTCCCTAAGGTGACTCAAGAGGCTATCATAAATATGATAGGATTTGATGTGGATAACATTCCCAGTAAGTACTTGGGTATCCCCCTATTCCAAGGCTCAGGTAAGGCTGCCTTATGGGATAATATATTTAAATCTATTTCAGATCGCATCTCAGCTTGGAAAACCAGATGGCTTTCGCTCGTAGGCAGGATCCTACTTGTTAAATTGGTTCTCTCCTCTATTCCAAACTATATAATGTCTATGCTAAAGGCCCCTAGGGGGGTGGTGGATAGAATTAAAAAGAATCTTAAGGATTTTATTTGGAAAGGTAATCTAGATGGTTCCTCAAAGATCCCATTAGTCTCATGGGATAATCTATCATTCCCCAAAGATTGTAGGGGGGTGGGGATTCATGACATTAATTCTAGGAACTTAAGCTTAGGGGCCAAACTGGCCTGGAAAATTTATGATAAACCAGGCTCCCTTTGGGTGAGAATCATCTGTCTTAAATATTTGGACTCGGATGATCCTGCTCACATTTTTACTATCAGGAATCCACCCTCTGGCCCTGCGATGTGGAACTTCGTTCTTGAGTGTCGTCAAGTTATTCTCCCTCACCTTTCTTGGATCATCAATTCTGGAGATCAGGCAGATTTTTGGGATGATTCATGGAATGGCTAGCCGCCCATTTCTTCTATCCCAGGTTTAACTATTTTAACCAAACAAGTCTTTCAACAGGCATGGGGATATCGGGTTAATAAGTATTTTGAGTTATCCTCTTCTCAAGCAGGAAGCAAAGCATCTTGGTGAGATTTTTCACAGTTGGGCATCCCTCAGGACCAATTCACATATCTTAAAGATCAGCTGGATCAAAGGTTGCTATATGTTAACTCCTCTTCTGAAAGACTCATCTGGTCAGCTGCGCCAAACGGTAATTATTCAATTAAGTTAGGATATCAACATTTGAAGAAGCATGGTGTACATCCGAAAGAGCCTATGTTTAAATTTTGTTGGCACCCAGCTGTACTCCCTAAGGTAGGATCATTTCTCTGGTTGGTAATTCACAATAGAATCCTCACCAGTGATCAGCTCCATAGACTTGGCATTGCCGATAATTTTGTGTGCGTTCTTTGCAAGTCTAGTCTGGAGACTGTTGATCATCTGTTTGCCTCATGCTCTTTTACCCAGGAACTTTGGTATTATATTTTGGGTAAGTTGGGGTGGCATGGGCCTTATCGGATTCATTACATGGAATTATTGAGTAGTGGCCATTTCTGCATATAGACTCTTTCTTTGGTCATATTTGGAGGGTCATCCCAGCAGCAGTCACTTGGAGCATTTAGTGGGAGAGGAATAAGAGTATTTTCAGAAAGGAATTCTATTCCTCTGTTCAAGTTTGCGAGGTGTCTATTAAATCAATTTCGGAAATGGTTAATTCATTTACTTTTAGATCCAAATCTCTATCATCCATGTTCACATCATAAGATGCTAAAATCCTTAATGAGTGGGCCTCTATAACTATCTCGTTCAAAGGGGTCCTCCTTGGTAAGAAAACAAAATTTGACATTTGTAAGGATATCAAGTGGATACCTCTAGACAAGGGCTTCATTAAGTTAAATTTTGATGGGGCCTCGAAAGGTAACCCACGAGAATCTGGAGTTGGTTTTGTTCTGAGGGATTCTGATTTGACAATAATCAGTGTTGTTAGCTCTAAGATTCCAATTGGTTCCAACAACATTGCGGAGGCGAGGGCTTTATTTTTGGGCTTATTAGCGGCTGTCTCCCAAGGAATTAAGTGTATCCATACCGAAGGGGACTCCCAAATTATTACTTCAGCTCTATCTCTCCAAAATTCTCCTAATTGGGAGATCAATTATAATTTGGATAATGCTAGGAAAATTCTCCCTCAGTTTTCAAAATTCAAGATTTCTCACTGTTATAGAGAAGCGAATGGGCTAGCAGATTGGTTGGAAAATCAAGGCACTTTTTTGAAAACTGGTGGTATAGTTTGGAATGTGGATAACCTAACTAAGGCTTTGATTTTGGCCAAAGGCTCTGATTGGTCTAGCAGGGAGGTTTCCTCAATCAATGTAATTTGACCTCTGAATGGTGGGTCGAGGACGGGGTGGGAAATAGGAACTTTGTTTGTAATATTTGTCCATTCTGTCTGGCATCTCACAGATAAATTTTACCTCTTTGTTAGCACTATTTGGCATGTAGCCCACCTGTGTGGAAAGTTAATACACAATTGTACACTTTTGGTGGTTGCTTGGCTCCCCGATTCCCTCATGCGTACTTAGATTTTCAAGGACATGATGTCATTCAATTATTTGGATCCTGGATTCCCTCATGTGTACTTGGATCTTCTCTAGGACATGACATTTTAGCAAGTCAGATGACTGCCTTCTGCAGTTTAACCTCTTTCAAAACTGTACTTATGATAGCTCTAATTTATTATACTTTTTGGGGGCTGCTTTGATTTTGGGTCACTTGGCTATTGTGACATCATCACTAGATTGATATCTACCTTCGCATGGGATGAATTGATAGATGATTTAATTTTATTGTACATGATCATGTGTTGGGTTAATGACAAATGTGCACACGTCATCATTTTTGAGTATGATTGCTTGGCACTCGTGACGGCTTTAAGCCTTGTCAGATAGGTGGGCACAAAGTATTTAGTTTTTAGTAGCTGAGGTGGCGCCTTGATTTTCAAAAACTTGAATGTGAAGCCAACAAGTGTAGTATGGTCTCTTTTCACATAGGCTGAGAATTCCTTTCTTTGAGACTTCGGTTATATAAACCTCTCAAACAGGTTGGAACCATTATACTTTCATTTTTCTGTTACTTGGTTCTGGTGTGGCTTCAGCTTTTTGTTTGGTTGTGGGTTGGTTTTCTCAGTTTCCTCATATAATGGAGTATCGCCCTTTTAATTTTCGCATCCACATTCCAAGTTTAGATTGGGAGTGTCTGGTTTCAGATGATTACCTTCATCGACAAATGAAGGTGGCTTTTAGAGTCCTTCCACAAGCTGTATTGGATGCGGTTTGTACTGTCATCGGTGAAGATGTTCTATATCCTTCGTCGCCCCATAGCATTCTCCACTCTCAGGTGCTTTCTATGTACTTGTCCAATTTTTATGACCTTACCCAGGACTTTATTCCTTTCTTGGAAATTGCAGATAGGATAGTTAACCCTGAGTTTGTCTCCATTGGTATCATTCATAAGGCCATTTTGGGGTATAATCTGAGAGAATCACAAGCCTATGTAGGAGGATTATTTCCCCCTAATAGGTTGGACTGGGATCTGGAAATTGTTAAGCTTTATAACTCCTTTAAGCTTGACATTACATCTAGGGACTCTGCAGCCTTTAGGAAAAGTACAGGCCCTCTAGTGGAATTCATACCTAATACTATCATGGCGGATGCATATAACTTGTTGAATAGCATGGCAATTATTCTTAATTACTCAAAAGCTAATGATTTGGGTGTACCGGTTACAGGAGCACCATCTCCTTCACATTCTTCTTCCTTAGAATCAGTATCCTCCAGCCACCAATGCAAATGTCCATGCTACTGTCATGGAAAGGTTAAACCCAGGTAACCAGTTTTTGAAGTATCTTTTTTGGGGTTTCTAAAATATTCAAGACAATATCGGCCTTTTGGGATACATATTCTGGTTTTTTGGTGTTTATACCGATTGTTAGGGGGCCATTGTAATGGGGATGTTGATATAGTGCTGGTCTCTATAATTTTGTTAGATTCAGGTTTTTGATAGCTGTTTTGTTCTATCTGGGTATTCACTAAGAGGATCGGCTGCTTTTGGAATATGTTTTCATAGCATCTGTTTAAGCCAACTGTATGGGTTAGGTTTACATAAAAGTCTGGGAATTTACCAAGATAGGGATTATCATGTTTATGTTTGTATTGGCAAGGAAGGAGGGTTTTATTTTCTATTTCTTTCCCTCTTGAGCCTTTTGAAATAGATTTTTATATTAATAAAAATTATAATGGCTTAGCCATTTATGCCAAAAAAAAAAACTATATTACGTTTTTCTAAAAAAAATAGGAACATTGTTTTGTGCGCAAGATGTTTGATTCTCTTAAGCTTATCCATTTTGAAAAAAAAAAATTAGTTGTTTATAAACTAGATTCAGAGAATTACAATTATTGATATTTGTGCATCTCCTAATTTTTACTGCACAACTCTCAAATTTCTCTTTGAACTTCAGGTTTACTTGATTTCAGAAAAAAAAGAGTCACTTATACACCCCTTTTTGTACACCATCTAAGTGTGCTTACCATCTTCCAAGCTATTGAATACTAATATCTTGCCTTAATAGAAATTTCATTTTAGTGCACTTAGTATTTATAGTGTTCCCAATATCAGCCACGTGAGTTGTTGGGTGACTATATCAAAAGGTTAAAACCTTGTATTTAGCTCAGTCAAATCCTTTCTTTCTTCGTGAAGTTTTTATTTCTGTAGTAAAATATTCAAATGGTGTTCTCTACCTACATTTAGGTTTTATGGTACTCAATGTGATCTCTTTCTAGCTCATCTTGTCCAATTCTGCATTGCTTCACTTCTAAAATGATACCTTTTGGAATTCCTTGTTACAGATTAGAGATATCGATGTAATATTTATACTTGTCCTCATTCAACCATTTGTTGCGAGTTGCAAGAAACCTGATCACCACTATATTGAATCAAACTATATGACTATATACTAAGTATGAACATCCATTCAAATCTTATTGGATTGTTTTCACTCAAAGAGTGGCAGAAATATGAACAAGGTCGTATCATTTCTAGGCCAAGAAAATGTGGTCTAATGTGATGATAACTCTCTTCACCTCATTTGTTTAAAATATCATAAATTATTCCATTTCATAAACTTAGCTATTTGCATCTCCTTGAATAAGAGGATTCCAATATCGCTACTGAAAGATTTCAAGCTCATGCAACCCTTAACGGTAAGTTACATTTTCCTTTCATTACATTTAAGTGGTCAGCTCTCCTTAGTTTACCTCTCTTATTATGTAGCTAAATAAAAATAAATGATTCTTTAGTTCAACAAGGACAAACTCTAGCATAATTTTAACACCGATCATTTATATTTTGTAATCATTTGTTTGAATTTTGTCTTAAGATATTCAAACTCTAGTTGTGTGTGCACAGATAAATGGCTGAGATAACAATATGAAGGGCAAAGTTTGTGTTCTCCTGAGAATGATCTATCTACTAGTTAAAATTGAATTATGACTAGAATAGGTTCAAGTTCATTGTGATGATGTTTTTTAAGGAAGTGGGTCAATGTATATTTGTTAAGTGAAAGTTGATGATATGAATTTTAGTTGGGTCTTACTTACCAAAAGGGAAATTTATTTCTAAAAATAATTCATAATTAAATGGTTGTTTTCTTACTTTGTTCAATTAAGAATTTTACATTGGTTCATTTTCTAGACTTATAGGTTTGAAGTGTACAAGAAAGTATGAATAGGTTTTGATTACTTTTCTATTTATGATAATTTTGTGCAAGTTATAAATTACAGTTCATAGAAGTGTTGTTGAGAAGAATTCATCTTATTTTCATCTACCATGTTAAATGAGATGGAAACAAACCTAAAATATTTAAGAATTCCTAATCCTTGTGCCAAGATTGGTTTTATGGCTTCCTATGTCTTCTCGATATATATATATATATATATATATATATGGTAATGTTTGTGAACCATCTTTACAAACCAATCGGTGCCCTTAGTACATAAATAGAGAGGAGTGTGTTATGTCTTAGGAGCTCGATCCTCTCTGTTAATTTAAAATCCATCAAAGGCATTGTAACTGAAATTAATACTAGTAAGCATGTCTGTATTGATGCAGCACGGTCGATATTTATTTTCAATTTGATTTATGATTATTTCATAACAAAGGAAAGACCATGCTCATGTGTAAGCTTATTTTTGTTTTCCTTCTGATTGAGTAGTGTTGCGTAGATGGATATTTTTGTATGATTGAATACTTTTGTGGACATATGGCCATGAATAGAACATTACAAATTGTATTCTCTTAAAGAATAAAATTACATTGTATATAAGAAATATATCTTTTAGAATATGGAGTAATTGATTTTGGCCTATATTGATGTATGTATGAATGTTGTTTATGTTTCTCTGGGCTTAAGAAATGAACATACATGTATAAAGTAAACTTTTTAATTTATTGTATTCCTCATATAGGTATTTTTAGAATTTGACATTTATGATGGTGTGCAAAAGTTTGATAATTTTCTATTCCAAAATTAAATGAATGGTTTTATATCTTGAGTTATCTCTGACTATTCTAAATGACTTGGAACTGAAAACTTGACATGTTTTATAGTGATCGGTAAGGATTTATTTTTACCCTATGTTGCATAATCATTTTTTATCATTAGGATGTTATTAATAGCATTTGAAGTATGTATGCTGATTTCAACAATTCCAATACTCCTGTCAGTTTTACTTTATTATCCTTCCTCTAGCTATACTGGGCATCTTTCCCGTCCGAAAAGAATCTAGAGAAGTGTAACTATGTTGTGGTAGGGTGGAAACATACTCATAAAATATTCTCACCCTTAATATATTGTGAGTAATAGGTGTTTGGAACACCTGACAAGAGGGTCTTCATGTTTAGAATATTATGATTTATTTGTAAACAACCAGTGGTCTATTGTAATAAGATATTCAATTTTATGTTATTCGATGACTCCTTTTTAGATATGAAGATGTTCGCTTACCTTATTTTTGTTATAATTGTGTTTTTCTGTAGAATTGTCTACATTAATTCCTCCCTATTTTCTATCATTTTCTTAAAACCATCCTCTCTTTCATTAAAAAAATTTAGTATTAAATTGCCACTACCTTAGGAGTTCATGGCTCGCATTTATGATCATTTTCCAGAATTATCATCTTTTCTCTATTGGACTTAGCCATCAAACGTAGCCTTCTAGAAAATTTCCATTCTTTTTAAATGAAGCATGTATTGTTTCCTTTGAAATTTCATTCAAATTGTGATATGTTTGGGTAATTAACCATTCTTGTCAGAAATCCTTCCTATTAACTTGACAGTCACTTTGTGGATATAAATTCTTTCTTTCAGCTGAAGGATGTCTATGAAGTCACAACTATAACCGTTGGGATCGGTGTTCATGTTTTACTTAGTTACTAGTGGTTCCATAGAAACTTACACCTATGAGATTTGTTATAGAATATTAAACATATTACCCAAATATTTAGTAAGTGCACCATGATGGTGTGCAAAAAAGTGGCCACCCACCCAAAAAAATGCAACACATCCCTAAGACAATTGTGTTAATTGAAATTTAAATAAATTAATTGGGTTTATGTTAGGTAAATTTAAAATCTAAGAATGAGGTTTGTTAATAGGCCTAGATAACAAGCTAGGATCTTGGGAGCCTCATTTGCCTTGATTTAGCTCCCTTTTCACTTTTTTTGTATTTTAGAGAAAGTTTCTCAAATTCCTCTCATCAGGTTTACAAATAATTAAGTGTGTATTTGTAAAATTACCACCATAATTTCACACATCATCTGAGCTTTCTAACCCTATAAAGTTTTCAATGTTTGGACAACATTAGCATAGTAAAGTTTAATTTTATTTACCAGTGTCTTGAATGTCCTCATAGACATATGTCTACGATTTTTTTAATAACTTTTTATCTAGACAATTCTACACTATATTCTATACACTTTTACAAATACAATTACATTTTTTTATTATTTTCATGCAAGTTATGCCGCGCGCATGAACAAGTACCTGATTTTAAGGATGCGGTCACTTCAAAACATCATAAATAATAAAAACTACTCAACGAAAAATTATAAAAAATACATAACTTATATATCTCACTCTTACCTACCATCCTACCAAAGGGTTTTGCAAAATACTAAATCTAACTATATATTTTGTGAAGCGCACAAAAACAACTATATTATGTTTTTCTGAAAAAATCAGGAAAATTGTTTTGTGCGCAAGATGTTTGACCCTCTTAATCTTATCTATTTTTAAAAAAACATTAGTTGTTTAGAAACTAGATTCAGACTACTACAATTATTTCGATTTGCATATCTCCTAATTTTAAGTGCATGACTCAAATTTCTCTTCGAAATTGAGGTTTACTTGATTTCAAAAAAAAAAAGAGTCACTTGTACACCCTTTTTGTACACCATCTTAGTGCAGTTACCCTCTTGCAAGCTATTGGACACTAATCTATTACCTTAACATACATGTTCTTGTTAGTGCACTTAGTATTTATAGTGTTCCCAAAATTAGTCACGTGAGTTTCTGGGTGACTATATCGAAACGTTAAAACCTTGTATGTAGCTCAATCAAATCCTTTCTTTTTTTGAAAAGTTTTTATTTCTGCAGTAAAGGATTGAAATGGTGTTCTCTACCTACATTTAGGTTGAATGGTACTCAATTTGATTTCTTTCAATCTCATCTCATCCAAGGGTGATCTGACAATAGTGTGTCCCACTTTTTGGGACGAAGGATTTCAGACTTGCTTCAAAAAAAAAAATTAATGGCTTCGCACGAAGTATTGACTTCGCGCGAAGTGACTGATAGGCTTTGCGCGAAGTACCCTGCATGGGTGACTTCGCGCGAAGTCATGACTTTGCTCGAAGTACCCCACGCAGGGTACTTCGCGTGAAGCCATTTTTCGCCAGAATTTGTTTAAATTTATGACTACCCATTTCATTTTTACCATTTACATTTTGAGGTTTTGTGGACCCAAGGCTTAGAGCGAGCTAGTGACGACCAGTGACGACGTTAGTAGCTCTTGAGCTTCTTCGATCTCTTGTGATTTTTACTAGTACCAGGTACACAAATTTTTCTCATTTTTTATTGTAAATTGTATGTTTTTTATTTATTTTAGTTAATTATTTGTTTTAAATAATATTTAGTTTGTAGAAATGTTAGAAAATGATAGTTGAATTTTAGAATATGTTAGAAAATTATAGTAGTATGTTAGAAAATCATAGTAAAATGTTAGAAAATATTATAAAACATTAAAAAATCATAGTATATTTATGTTTACAAATGTTAGAAATTTGTAACTTAATATGTACATTAGAAAATATTAGCAAATTGTAACTTAGTATACATTAGAAAATATTAGAAAACATTAGAAAATTACATAACTTAGTATTTATTAGAAAATTTTAAAGTTTAATATACATTAGAAAATATTATAAAATTGTAACTTAGTAAACATTAGAGAATATTATAAAATTGTAACTTAGTAAAATTAGAAAATTGTAAATTTTAGTATGTACATTAGAAAATATTAGAAAATTGTAACTTAATAAAATAAGAAATTTGTAAATTTTAGTATGTACATTAGAAAATATTAGAAAATTATAACTTAGTAAACATTAGAAAATATTAGAAAATTACAACTTAGAACATTAGAAAACTGTAATTAGAATGTTAGCAAATATTATAA
>MU228436.1:1674781-1695203 GCA_018584345.1 Thuja plicata
ATATCAAATAAAAACAAAATATGATGTATTTGTCATTTGTGAAAGATTGAATATGATATTCCATATAAATTTAAAATATAATCTAATAATTAGTAAAAAGGAGATCAACATATATTTTTATGAGCATGAGCATGAAAAAATTGCAAGCAAATGAGCTATCCTTTCCAAGTTTAATCCGCGAATATAGAAGCACATGTATGATCAAAAGCACAATTAAAGAAAATACAAAATAAAATAAAAATAAAAAATAGATAAAATAAATCGCAACATAAATTAAAAATTATTAAATAATAATAAAAAATTATAAAGTCTTTGTCGAATTCCAATTCCAATTCGAAATGTAGAACCAAACATAGAACATGGAGTGTCTAATTCCAATTCCAATTCGAAATTGTTGAACCAAACACGGAAGTTGGAATTTGTCAATTCCAATTCCTATTTTGAAATTGGCAACCAAACGTAAAAGATGGATTGACTAATCCATCTTCCGGGTCAACCAAACGAAAATTATAACCTGAAGATGCAAAACCAGAATTTCAAAACCCAATTTTGTGATAATCAGGTTTTGAGTCTAATTCCAATTCCCCAAACAAACGGGGCCTTACCATCTGGCGCTATAGGCAGGAATTTAGAAATTTGTTAGTATAAGATTGTTAACGTGGTTGGAAAAAGTTACAAATATAAATAGAAAAAATTTGGCCAAAAATTTAGCAGTCTCATGAGATTTGGAGGCATCTCTAGATTTAATAGAGCTCCGCCATATTTAGCAAAGGTTTTTTGGACTTCTTATTTTGGAACCCTCTTTAGATTTTTACTCGCATCTTGAGAAAACAAAGATTTTTTTTGCCAAATAAGATATCGTCGGAAAGCTCGTTCCGAGCCCAACCTGATTTTGTAGGTTTGGTTTTATGATTTTGTCATCTTGCAGGGTTTTTTGTTAGTCAAAGTTAGAGTTTCTTTCTGCATTCTAGGAGCCATATCTTTCTCATACATTTTATGATTTTAGACTTATGCACGTCGTTGGAAATCTTGTTCTGACCTCTTTATTCTTGTATGGGTCTCACATCGAATATTTTCTCTAGTTATATTTTATTCAGGTGTTTTTCTTTATTTGCAATATGGTGATTATCTTGGATGTTTTAGGTATTGGAATCATTTTCATTGCATGAGATGACTCGTTTTAGCTGTTACTCATGTTCATACAACTTTCTGTCATTCCTAAGCATTGTAGACATCTATTTTTGTAGTTTTTCTTCTTTTTTTTTGCAAATGCATCGGGATAAAGTGTCATCTGATGCATGCTTGAGATATTGAACATTTTTTTTCCTATTTGTATTTGCACTACATTATAAAGTGTCATTGGGGGGTGGGGTTTCATGTTTTCTTTGTTTTCCATCCGCCTTTGTCAAGTGAGTGTTTCTTTGATGTAACAACAAACCTTGCCCTCCTACCCTATCCTCCACTAGGATCTTCAATAGGCCTCTTTTGTGGCCTAAGTATGTTTCTTCACTAATCCTAACCTACAAGGATCCCTCTCTCAAGATCCCACACAATTTCAGCTTGAGTACAGCAACAAGAAAATCAAAATACTTCAAAACCTAGTCATGGTGCTCTTCTTGCCCATCTTAACAAATTGATCCAAACTGATCAAGAACTCTTTCATATGGAGAGGTAGTCCACTAGATGGTTAATTGGATCTAATCCAATATCCACAAACTTCCTTAATTTACACTGAAACCCTAAACAAGTTCCAAGAACAAAGCTAAATTCACCCAAAATAGGGCTACAAGCATTAGGCCTAATTAGGCTCTTTTTCTGCAATAACTTGTAAAAATCCTTAACAAGTTAGAAAAAAACACTGGATATTGATACCCTTTATCAAGACACTAAATATTTTCTAGGTCTTGTTGCTCCAAAGTGTTCGTACAGTGTCTCCTAAAACCATGCCTAGAAATCAAGGTTTCTAAGCTTTAAGCCTGTGTGCACAAAATAACTTGTTCTTGGCACACTAAAATCTTCACTCAATCTTCTATTTAAAGTTGGGGCTCCTCCACACAACACTTTAGCTCTCCATAATCACTGCTTGAAGCAATGAATGCTTTCAATCCCTTCTTTTAGCTTTGTAGCTTCCTATGATCCCTAGCCATGCAACTCTGGCTCGTCTAAGGAATCACATCAAAATTAGCTCCCATGCTTTCCAGGGACCCTCCTTCACTATAGAATATTTACATGGGGTCATCTCCCTAATCCCAAAGGCCTATGCAAATTCCACAGTGGGAAGAGGATCTATGACCCCATCTTCACCAGTTGCCTGGTTCAGACCAGCTTCTGAACAAAACACAAAATAATTTACAAGACTAAAAAAAAGATTACAAAATGGAAATCCAACACCATAGAGAAACTTAAAAACACCTACTCTAACAGTTCCATGGATTACAATACTTAATTCAATCCATTAAAACACCAATTGCTTAGAAAAACAATAATTGTGATTGTTCTTTCTATCACCCAGTCCGTACACACACTTAAAAAAACAAGCCATCCCTTTCAAAAGGTCGAGGATAGCCTTAAGTATCTGACCAAGACACAAACTCAATGGTTTCAGACAATTATGGAACCAATTGCTCGAAGTTGCAATCATGCAACAAATGTTGCCAATGTTGTCAATGACAACATTGACAACTTTTACATTTTTTTAGATTTTCAATCCAAACTTGGTCATAAGTCCACCAAACTTAACCAAATGCCTATCTAAGGTGTTAGAACATTGAAATAGGACCTCAAGTCCCTTACTTGTCCAATTTGACACCATAATGCATAAAACGCACTATTTGACCTAATTTGGACAATCTTTCAAATAAGGTCACTAAGGACCTATTAAGGCATCCTAAACTAACACACTTTACACTAGGACTTGTTTAGTCTCCTTATTGCACTAGTGGTTTGGCTAGGACCACTACAAGCCAAAAACAACTTAGGAACCCTAGGTCCTCTATTAGCCCTACCTAGGTGCTCCTGCACCATCCTTCCACAATATTAGCCTCATGATGTGTGTCTAGAGAGTGTTTCCTCCACGACACAATCCTTTATATGTGCTTGTAATTTCTATTGGACTTTCTATGTTCCTGGTTCTTCATCATGTAGTTATTCTTGGTAGTCTGGTGCAGTGTACCTGTCATGCCTCTCCTTGCTCAACATTATGGGTGGTGTATCTCCTATTAGTTCTAATGCTTCCTTGGTGCGATGGAGTGTTCTATGTAATCAGTATTTGTTCCTACATACTAGGAAGATGCAGTGACTGGGTACCTATGCATTTCGGTCAGATGGATCATTTACCATACGAACACTCTTTCATTCCTATTTTGGAGGCATCCTTCCATCTTCCATTATAAACTCTTCAGACTTTGTTTACAGTCTTCTCTACCTGATCATGTTCTATTACAATGGATGTTCTAGCAGTTATTCTTCGACAATTATTGAAGCTTCATGCTTCAGTGATGTTCTTCATGTTCTTACTTTGTATCTTATCTCTGGGACATTGTCTAGTTTAGAGACTTCTTTAGTCCTTCACTAGTCTTCATCTCTTTTCAGAGAGAGGTTTTTCCCACTAGGTATTCTCATTTTCTCCTCTTTATAGAGATCTTTTGTACTTGGGTACCTAATCAGACCATGTTGTCAAGACCCATTTCTTGCTTTTAGTAGTTGTTTCTAGGTTTTTAGCTTCTCCATAAATTTATCTTAAGGGGGGGTGTTAGAGTAATAAGTTAATTCACTTATTAATTAAATTATTTTAATTAAACTATTAAAATCACTTATTATCTCTAGTTCACTTAAGCTAAACTTTAGATATATAATAATTAATTCTTTATTAGTTATTACTATGAACCTATGTTTCTTCTACTTTTAAGGTTTTGATCATCTTTTATAAAATTTGATCTCATTATATTTGTTAATTAATTCTAATTAATCTTGAATCATCTTGTATTTTGTATTCTATTATTGAATGAATTGAGGATGTTTAGGTGTTTGCATACAAGTGATTGTTGGAAGGTGTAAAATTGAGTTTTCATCAACTCTAATAACAAAACAGATGGGTTCTCGAGAAATGACACCGGATGGCTTCAATCCGCATACAACGAAGAAAATAAGTTGGGGGCTATTATCTGGCGTAGCGACAACATACAAACTCCCAACGACTTTATATACTAAAAAGAAAAATATCTCTGTAGACGAATGACACATTTCAGGCTGCCGTAGACACACTTCCTTACAATCTGTCTTTCCTTTACGAGGATTTCCAAAATAACAACTCAAATCTCCCAAATTACGATGCATTGGTAGCCGAGTTAGCCGATGGAAATGTAATCCTCCACAATCCCTCTCCTGCCCTAAATGATTTAGGGTTTCCTATACCTATGTATATTGCGTGATAGAAACTAATTTTTAGGGCATGTGTTTGATTGTCCAGATATTCGGCGCGGTAGCTGGGGACGCGACAATACTGTGGGACCGTTCTTTGTATGTTGTTTTCACCCAACCCTACAGCCAACCAGCTCCGGTGATGATGGTACCATTAAAGAAAGCAGGAGGGCGGACGTGGTCTTTTCTCCAACCATTCACTGCACGGCTGCTTTATCTCTATTCTCCTTACCATGGCAGTCATGGATTAAAGCGTCAAGCTTTATCCTTATCTCTATTCTCTTCATCTTCACGGCATTCTTGTGTGGCTCATGGAACATAACCACAACCGTGAATTTCAAGGCGAAGTTATCCAACAAGTAGTAACTTCGTTGACGTACGAATACATAATGTCATGTTCTTATTCCAAATCTCCAATTTACTGCAATTATTTATTGTTTTTGTAACGGATTCCCAAATTTCTCTTAGGACAAGATTCTTATGTTATTATTATTTTGTATTATGTGCAGATTGTCGGCCTCTGCCTTCGTATTTGCCCACAGTAAGTAATTCTCGAATTGATTATTTCGCCATATTTGAGGATATACAAAAATGTACTCAATAATTCTCTCACTTCGACAAGCTGAACAACTTTATCGTTTTGTACTCTCGATTCACATAATTGTATTCCAATTATCTTTTGTGGACGTGTAATGACATACCTGGGAAGAGGAGGTGAGGAGCGGTCTGGGCAAGGTAATATTAGCTGCGTGGCTCTTCATCGCCCTAATATTGAACAACAGCTACACTGCACATCTCACATCTATCCTGACGGTGCAGAAATGGGTTCCTACCATTACTAAAATGGAGAGCCTCACCGGAAGCAATATTAAAGTAGGTTACCAAAATAATTCATTTGTTGAAACTTTTCTCAGTTGTAATCTGAAAATACACCAGGAGAGCCTGGTATCTTTAGAAAAGCTAATGAGTGGGGAAGTGGGTGCCATAGTAGATGAGAGCTTCTATGTTCAAATAGTGAAATCTGTTTACCCATGTGGTAAATTCGAAGTTGTGGATCGGGGATACTTCGACACAGGAGGCTTCGGATTCGTAAGCAATTCTTCCACATCTCACTTCATTCTATAAATTATTTCTAAATATTATAGTAGATGCTCAGTTTTCAACTTTATATATCTGGCAGTATTTTCACAAAGGGACACCATTTTTATCAGATATATCTAAAGCGGTGCTGGATGTATCGGAGCAGCATTTCACGGTACAGAGTATCCGCAACAAATGGTTTGGCGAAGCATCGTCATGTTAAGATATGGAGGCAGGGCTTGAATCCAGCAATACTCCCATTAGTCCAGCCAATTTATGGATTATTTTCGTTCTCACTGCATCCGTCTATGCAATTGCAGTGTTGATTCATATTGGCCTAAAGTTCCATGGTAGTCGGCGGAATTGGGGTTCAGCCCAAACACGATTCTTCAATGGTCAAGGGCGAATTTTACAGATTACTATGGGCCCCGCGCCCATATAAATCCAACGCTGATAACGTTGATTGAGGGAGACCCACAATTTTAAAGTCAGTTTCTACAATTGATTTTTGGTTATCATGTTAATTGTTGTAGTTTAGGCAGAGATTTTGTGAAAAGGGTTTCTATAGTCATCTCAAATTATTAATTGATGATAATCTTTGCATAATCATTTCAAATTATTATTTCACCTTATTTGTTTTAATATATTTTTACTATTTTATTTTATAAATTTTTAGCATAATATAAAAACATGTAATAGTTTTGTTTCTATGATTGGGGATAATTGGAAGAATTGTATTTTAGAGTACAAATAGAAATTGTTGGAGCCATAATGAGCTTAAATCAGTTTGTTGAATATAATCAATTTACATTACACAATTTATGATAATTCAAAAGTATTTGATGTAGGGTTTACATCCTAGCTAACACTAGAATAAGACAAACTATACACATTTTTCCACAATTATTGTCTCTCTTCAAAATTTCACAGTTAATGTTATGTTGTAGGCCACCAATAAGGAATCTTTATTCAAAATTGTCATTTCAGTTATTTGAGGTATAAGTTAACTATGATTTATATTTCGTTAGAAATTAGTAAAATGTTAAGCATAACTACTTTGATCCTTCTTTTCTTAATCTACCATAAAATAAGTTGAGATGAATAAATATTCAAATGGGACACAATTCATTTGGTCATGAAAATTAGTGTCATAGAGTTATTATTATTTTATAACCTCAATTTTCATTATATTTTGTGGAGTTTCTTATATGAAATTTAATTATAAAAATTATGGATTAGAAGATTAAAATTTATGATAAGTTTTAAGTGATTTATGGGAATAGAATTATTTTGTTTGCTTCTAGAATTTCTAATCTAAATTTTTAGGATTATAATAATTTAAAAGTATAAATATAGATTTTTGGAGCCATAATCAGATCAAAGTAGTTTGTTTCATATAGTCAAGTTACTTTGCATAAAACATGATAGTTTAGAAGTGTTTGATGTAGGATATACATCCCAGCTAGCATGAGAGGATAGACTACATACATTTCTACAAATATTGTCTCTCTTCAAAGTTTCATTGCGAATTTTATATTCCAAACTATTAATTATGAATTTTTATTCAAAATTGTCAAATTAGTTAAATAATTGAAATCACTAATAAATATAATTTATGTTTCATAAAAAAATAGTCTAATGCCAAGAATAATTATATCTCATCCTTTCTTAGGGAACCCAAGAAACCTAGTTTTCCAAGGCATTTACAACCTATATTGGTCTCAAGTTAGTTATTTCTAATGGCTCTAAGAAGGTCTAACTCGAATGTGAGTGTTTGAACAACATAAACTACTTAAAAGGTATTATGCCTCTCAGTTGGAATATTAAGAGATTAGTTTTAGATAGAAATAATATACTTAATACCTTCGATGAATATCATATTTATTATGTGGTTATGGGAGGCAACAAGGTTGCCATTAAGTTTGCTAAAATTAGCATTGAGAAAATTAATGACAGATGGTGAGAGGGCTAATGACTCCATTCATGTTGATATCAAGTTGTTATTACATGAAGATTGAAAATGTATTTAAGTGGAATATGTTCCACGAAATGATGGTTTCACTCTTTCAGGTTGGGAAAAGTAATTTAATGACCTGTTATTTCCCTATTATGATGTGTAAAGGCAAAGTCTCATTGCTCAAAGTGATTTGTATAATTTATTTTTAAGTGTTTTCACCCTCTGTCTCTTCTAGGTATCTATGCATTATGGGAAACTATAAAAAATAGGCTTGATCCCAACTCTTATAACAAATGGAAAAAAAAATCATATATGGAGTGAATTATCTATGGGTGGACTGACTTCATATATATGGAGAAATTCCATGGTTGTGATCTATATATTATTAAGACCTTTTTTGAGGGGTAGAATGAGGGAGTTTTAAATGTTTATCGAGTCAAAATTTCTATTATTGATGATTTCATTGCCTAGGAGTCTAATACGTGGGTGGAGAGTAGGAGATTTTTTAGGGACCATAAATTTTTTGATGAAGCCATTGATATTTTCTTCAAATAAGGGGAGCAAGAGAAGGTAAATAGAACTAACGATGAGGGTACATAGAAAACATCAATCCACTTAGAAAGGTGTGGATGACAAGGTTGGCATAAAAATATTAACATTAGTAACCAAAGGTCAACCACCTTGAGAAAAAATAATTAATATTGTCCACGCGAGGAGATAAGTGAACAAAAATGCATTATCAATTTCTTCTTCAATTAATACAATCAATTAACACACATCACAGCTTACACAAAAGTTAGTCCCAAAGGTAATGTTTAAAATGGTATAAAAAATAGGTCATCGGTTAGTCTAAAAACACTCTCTAAAGAAAATTGGGCAATCATCCATGGTTAAGCGTGCTCATGCTTAAGTAGTACTATGATAGGTGACCTCCCAGGAAGTCCTGGTGCTTCAATTTTGTGAGCATTACCTAGATGCAATGAGTGTTAAGTGTTCCATTCATTATTATGAGAGATGGGTTCATGTGAACCACTACTCATGAAACATGGGTCAATGAGTTTGACTCAAAACATGGCATAGTCAAATCGTTATAGCAATATCACAATTTGTCTTGCTGTGGAAAATATCTCCTACATATCAGTGATAACAATAATTTGATTAAATAACTATAAAAATGACAGCTATAGGAATGAACTTCTTAACACACTAGCATAACGTATTACTTGTTAGAAAATTATTTTCTTTGTATTGTACTCAATATTTAGACTATAAAACAAATATATTATCATGTTGGGTACACTACACTTCTAGAGATTTAAACCATTAAAAGTTCCTCTTTCTTATAAGAATTTTCTTTCTAGTCACTACCTTATTCCTCATTATCCTAAGGCAAATTTTAATATGAACACTACTAGTAAATTCTAGGTCGATATAGAGATAAAAGAATGAGCAACATTCTTGATAACAAGTTATCAAAATACCCATTCACTACACATATATCATGTTTGTGTGATCATACAATAAAATTTACCACCAAATCTACAAACATCAACATTTATCAATTAAAGAAACTCAAATATATTCACCACCACCACTTAGTTACAATGTCATCAACCATTCTCCTATACCTGATATGCTGAAAAATCATAGAGATGGTTATGCTTTGATACATGTGTATGTATAAATAATACCTTCATGAGATAAAGGTGCAATCTATCAATTCTATGGACACAATAATATAATTTAATCTAAGAATTGAAAAATAAAAGCATTTAACATTTCATGTTTCTCTATCTAAGCATGTTATTAGAGTTCTCAGCCTTAATCTTCAAAAGTGACAGTCCTACAATGAGAATTTTTGTAAGATGATGCCTAATCTAGCTCACAACTCTCAAATTTCCAATGCAATTCATTCTATTATGATCTCACTTTCTCAAAATATTCTCTAATGTGCTCTCAAATGCTCATGATCTTGTTGAATTTCTCTATAGTAAGGATGCAATTTCTCATGAATGTCTAGGATTGATAATACTCTCAAAATGCTTACTATTTATAGGATTTCCCAAGGGTAGGGGGTAGAGTTAAGTTGATCATGATTTTGGCTTGGTTGAGTTGAAGGATTTCAGATGGTTTCAAATAGGGAGATCATTTAAATGGTGGTATCAAAGGTTGGGACAAGGAGAAAAATTGAGTGATGAGGATTTAAAGTTCAAAAATGAGTGATCAAGATTGCAAAGTTTGGAGTGATCCATGTGCTTTCAATCCTTGATTCTCATTGGTTGTTCAAATTCTTGTCCCCTTTGTTGAAATAAATAAGGATTTAATTAATTCAATTTATTAATTAAATTTGCCATGTAGGGAATAGGTTCATTTTGATTTTTGATTTAAAACTCTACAATTAATTGATCAAATCAATTATATAGCTTAGATTTATCCCTTTTAGGCTTATATTTAATTAAACAATATATTTATTAATTAATCCTTTGATTTGATGAATTTTAGCCCCTTTTGATTGAATTGGTCCATTTGATTTAATGAAATAGCCTTCTGATTGATTTAGAGCATTTTGACATTATTTGAATGTAGATTTGGTTGTTTAGACCACTTGAGCAAATTTAGGTAACTACAAATGCTCGTCTTTGAATTGATGCATGAAGCACATTGATTCAAAGAAAATTGATCTCCTAATCTTGGTTGATTGATATCTGATACAATGATTTCTGATGTGAAAATTAATTCAAAACCTCATGTCGGAAACTTGATATGCAACCTAATGTTGAATATGATGTGAAACTTGATGTGAATCTTATGCGAAACTAGTGATGAGAAACCCTGATGTGAAAACTGATGACAATTACCCACTGAGAGAAATTTGAAATTTTAGTACCCCAGATTCTGTTTAGATTGTGGTAACAACAATGTTTTGACCATATGATGCCCCTCATAAATAAAAATGAAATTGATAGCAGAGGCAACAAGATATTGATGAATTAAAAATTAGGTCAATTATGTTTTCATTTCTAAAAATGAGATAAATAATTGATCATAATATGCCCCAATGGTGAAAATGGCACTTTTAAAGGTAGTAAAGGATAAAATCCTAGGAAAAATTAGATCAAAAAGCTATAAATAGAAGTAAAAACTTCATTTTTACTATTCATTTTCACTTTTTGACCCTAGATTTTAGCTCTGATTCCTACGAGAATACGACAATGGTGGTCCCGATTCGAGAGCATTGGTTCGAGAGAGGCCGTAGATTCCAGAGACCAGCTGAATATGGACCTTTGGTGAGTGACGTTGACCTTGACTAACATTTGTTTGAACAACATTTATTGCATGTTTTCTTTCTTTGTTATGTCTATTGTAAGCAATGTTTTTTGAAGTCACACGTAGGATAGTTTTAAATTATGTGTAGGTTGGTGAAGTCTCGCATCCATGTAGTTAAAATGTGTGTAGGAAGTAGCAAAGTATCGTATAGAAAACCCTTTAAGTCAAGTATAGTAAGAATAAACTCACGCGTACCAAACCCTAACCAAAACCCTAGAATAAAGTCACGCGTACTAGAAATAAAGTCACGCGTGCGCTACAAAATACCATGTACTAGGCCATGTTTGCGCCTATGATTAGTTAAGTACTGCATATGATAGATTAAGTCACACGTAGCATGAAATCATGCGTACACACTTTAAAGTTGGGCGTACACATAGGAAAAGCTACGCATAAGTGAAAAAAGTGCAAAACCTTGATAGAAATTGTACGTCTCAGATAGATATAATACCAAAATGATAGAAAAAAAAAAGAACAAGTTGGATTTAGTAATGAAACCAAGTGTTTAGGATGCTAGGATGATCGATTAACTGGATGTTTGATTAGATCAATTTGATTGGTCGGATAAGACAAACTGATGGGTGATCCCACAAAACTATGTCCGACATTTTGGCCAACTTTGACACTCAAATGAGCATTCTAAATTTATTTTTTGCTTTCGGACACCTATTGTTGTAAAACCATTAAGAATTTGAAGATGATGTAAACTAGTGACTTTTAGAGTTTTTTTTCTAGTTTACAAATATATTTTTAAAAAAATATTCAGAATTTATTTGTATCCATTTTTCCTTCTCCTTCAAAAATTGTTTGTGTGAAAAATCAACATTTTCAGGAGAGACACTCACTTTGATCAACATAATTTTTTTTATAAAACTTATAAGAACGTAATTATTTTGAATTTAGGTTTTTAACAGCAATATCTAGAGAATCCATTTGGTATCATTAAATTTGGTTGAATATTTTATAGTTTATTGATTTATGAAATGACATTAACTATAATTTGGACATAGATTCACTTGGATCACTCTAAATCTATTACTACATATCAAAATTCATTTATTTTGTTTATGATAGAAAGGTAATATAAGTACCTACTTCCTAGATATTTTTCTAGAAGCGTTGAACATAGAAGTCACTAAATGGTCAGACAACCTATGTTTAGTAAAACTTAAAAAGAAAATTCTTTATAAACTCAATACATATAAAAATCGTACTCATTGGAAAGCTTTCTCTAGGTACTATCATCCTGTATTTGGGTTTGTCAAATGAATTTATTTGATCCCACAAAAAGTTAGTCAAAGTGATTTTTTGTTAGTGTTTTGATGGGTGCAAAGGAGACTCAATTATATGTGTGGGTGAGGAGTAGAGAGATTATACCAAAGGGATTTCAGTCCAAGAGGATTTTATCTAACCATTTTCAATTTTCTCCTTCAAATGGGAGCTCTCAAGGCTTAAATCATCATATTTTCTTAAAAAGGTGTAATTTCAGAAAAAATTAGGATGTTAAAAAAAGTGGGTCACACTATTGTGGGACCACCCTGATGTATTTGCCCCTTCTCACAATATAGAGTTAGCAAAAATAGTTGATGTTTTCTCAAAAAGAGTGATAGGATAATTTGATGATAGATTGATGTAGGATAATCCACTTAAATGATGATACTGATTGAATCCACTTGATTTACAAAATAGGCTCCATTCTAGAAGTTGTATGTCAAGACTATCCCAGTTTGGTTGACTGGTTTGGTATATCAGTTGTCATTACACAAAAAATGTGTTATCAGGAGATGCGGTTTGTTTTATCTTTTCAAGGTTCCTAGGCTCTAACTGAACCTAGGGCTTCTCATAGCTACGGCAGAGCGATGGCATTCTAACCATAACAGCTTCCATTTGTCGATGGGTAAGATGACGATCATGCCTAAGCATGTATACAGATTACTGTGGATCCTGAATTGAGGAGAGAGGGTATATTATGATCAGGTGTATGACGCCAGTTCTTGTCGATGGGTGTTTGCAAATCAGACCATTACAAATGAGAGCATTATCCAGGCATAGTTTGCATCATTTCCAATTTTACCAGCATTTTTGGGTGTATTGATCAGCGAAGTTCTATTTTTCATTTAAAAAAAAGAAGCCAAGACAAGGGGGCTAACCAGAATAGTCACAGCTAGCACAAGAAGTGTAGACTACCAGCAGAAAACTAGTACAACATGGGGGTCAAAGCACCCTCACCCAATACCCTTTTTCAACATCAAAAAATAGAAAATAAAACTAACAGGCCCCAACTCCACCATGGAGCTGGTAACCAGCCTGCACTCCCTAACAGGCCCCAACTTCACCTTGAAGCTGGTAACCAATCTGTGAAAGTAAGTATCAAAGTAATTAACAGTAAAGAAGGAATTACGATTAACAATATAGTAGGAATTAAATCTAAACCAGTAGCAGAAGTAATCCCTAACAGACCCCAGCTTCACCTTGAAGCTGGTAACCAGTCTGTGAAAGTAAGTATCAAAGTAATTAACATAAAAGCAAGAATTACTTTTAACAGTAAAGAAGGAATTAATTCTAAACCCATAGCAAAAGTTCAGCAGAACCATGTAACAAGGCCCTCATTTGCCAGCCAACAAAAACCAACAAAAAAGCAAAGCATGGAAGAAAGGAGAAGGTTAATTGGGGTTTACCCCCACTATCCAGTAGCAGCTTGAGCCAATCCTCCACAAGGAATTGGAACAACTTCTCATCCTTGTGTTCTTCCCCCTGGGTAGATGCCTTCACCATTTGCAGAAGCTGGAGAGTGGTAGCTGCCGAATGCATAACCTTGACTGCAAATCTAGCCACCTTGTTGAATCTTTCACCCAGATTTTTTATTTCCTCCTTGACCTCCCTAAGATCCATCTTAGAGACCAAGTCTAGGGAGGAAGTCTGAAGATTTTTGATATCTTTCTGGAGATGGGCTATTTCATTCGTCATGTTCCGAATACTCTCGGCTGCCATTTCCTTAACCTCTAGGGTCTCAATTTTGGTTTTCTCATCCACCTTGGGTTCCTCAGCCATCACATGGGGGTCCGTAGAAAATGGGGATGTGTTCTGTGAGTCCTCAGTCTTATCTTCAAACAACTTTTTCTTGGAGAGGTCCATGGTGGGTAGAGTGAAGCTGGCTGAAATTTGGGGAGAGTCATGGCTCTTCTTATCCCCATCAAGATCTTGAGGGTATTTTCCTTTTTTGTCTCCTTGATCTTGCTTTTCTTCCCCTTTTTAGTGTTCCCATTGGTGGTGATCTTTTTAACCCCCTCCTTCTCCGACTCCTCCTATTCCTCCTCATCTTCAATGTAACGCTTCCTAACCACTTTCTGCTTGAAGTAGGTGTTAGCAATTCTGGGGGACCTCTATCTGCTATCATTATCTTCCTCGACCTCCTTAGACTCAATAGTGATTTGGGTGCCCCTCGTGGACCCCACATTTTCCTTCTTAGCTTTTTCTATGGTTTTGGAGGAAGACGAGGGGTTAGAATGGGAACCCATCACCTCCTTAGGGCCCGTCACAGTCGGCGTGGTAATACCTTGTAATAACACAATTCTAGGACACAGAGCAAGGTGGAAATTATAAAGGTGGAGAATAAGCCCTTGATGGAGGATGCAATAGTTCTGCCTGGCTTTTAATTTTTCCCTCACATCCAAAACCATGGCTTCAACAGAGTGAAGCAGGTAAAAGGGGAAAGATATAGTATCATTGTACCTGAAGTGATTAAGCAGGGGAAAGTGGTTGTTGTAGCATGTGCCGAAGCAACCCTATAGGGTAATATACGTCATGAGAATGAGGCAAACATCATTCCCTAGGCTAGGAAACTCATCCCTTTTAAATCCTCCATGGATTGGAACCGAAACCTCCATTTTTTTAAGAATCTCACTTTGCAAGAGTCATCACGGCTCTTCATAATCTTTTCCCACTTCTTCCCTTTTGTGGAAATCCCTGTAGCCTGGGCTACAACTTCCTTGTTTACGTCAAAGGTAATACCATTTATAGTAACTTTGCACTCTGTGCAAGATTTAACCAGTTGCATGGAGATAATTTCATCACATCCTCCCATAGCTTCCATGAAGGGATAAAACCCACCCTTCTTCAGATAGGTTACCGCACACTGGTTTTTGAGAAAACCTGCCTCAATCCTAGGGGTTTCCACCCTCACCATATCGCCACTCATATCAGATTTATACTCAAGATTAACCTCAATCTATATCTCTACCAACATTCCACCCTTCACACCTCTACCTAGCACTCTCTGAACCAAAGTCTTGCAGAAAATACCAGCACAGAACCAGTGGGCGGAAATACACAAGACAAAAAACCAGTTGGGAATAAAATCCAACTTTTTGATGAAATGCTAAGTACCGGTCACAAGGTTAGTTGGATTAATTGCAGAGTTATTGCGTATTCTAAAATGATTGCCTTTTCCATAATTAATGCACCACTTAACCTCATATGTCTTGTCAAGCGCACACGGCCTCATGTTTTTCTCCACGTCAGCTTCAAATTTGAAAAAGCCCGTACTTTTTCCTAAATTGGAGTTAAGAGACCATCTTTTGAGACTTCTAAAAATATTAAAATCCTTTCCCATAACTTTTTCAAAATTTGAATTCTGCCCAATCCTCATGATCCTATCTGCCACCTCTCCGATCCAATCAAAGTTGATCTTGTACTCCATAGGTTAAATCCTTTCTTTTTTGACAAGCAAGGCAATTTGCTTGGAAAGGGAGCCCAATTTTCTCCAGCATCTAAGACCTTGTTGATTAAGCCCCGTGGCTGCCAGCTTGTCAGCCACCGCATTTCCCTCCTAGAAAATGTGTTGTAATTTAAACAATTATTGTCTCTCTTCAAAATTTCACAGTTATTGTTATGTTGTAGGTCACCAATAACGAATCTTCGTTCAAAATTGTCATTTCAGTTATTTGAGGTATAAATTAACTATGATTTATATTTTGTTAGAAATTAATGAAATGCTAAGCATAAGTACCTTTCATCCTTCTTTTCTTAATCTACCATAAAATAAGTTGAGATTAATAAATATTTAAATGGAACACAATTCATTTGGTCATGAAAATTAGTATCCTAGAATTATTATTATTTTATAACTTCAATTTTCATTATATTTTGTGGAGTTTCTTAGATGAAATTTAATTATAAAATATTTGGATTAGAAGATTAAAACATTTGATAAGTTTTAAGTGATTTATGGGAAAAGAAGTATTTTGTTTGCTTCTAGAATTTCTATTCTAAATTTTTAGCATTATAAAAATTTAGAAGTACAAATAGAGATTTTTGGGGCCATATTCAGATGAAATTAGTTTACTTCATATAGTCAAGTTACTTTGCAAAAAACATCATAGTTTAGAATTATTTGATGTAGGATATACATCCCAGCTAGCATGAGAGGACAAACTACACACATTTCTATAACTATTCTCTCTCTTAAAAGTTTCAATGTGAATTTTATATTGCAAACTATTAATTATGAATCTTTATTCAAAATTGTCAAATTAGTTAAATAATAAATATAATTTATGCTTCATAAAAAAAATAGTGTAATGTCAAGCATAATTATATTTCATCCTTTCTATGGGAGCCTTGGAAAACCATTTTGTCAAGACATTTAAGCTTATATTGGTCTTAAGTTGGTTATTTCTAATGGCTTCAAGAAGGTCTACTTGGAATGTGAGCTTGTGAGCATCATAAACTACATAGAATTGTTAAGCCTCCAAGTTAGAATATTCTGAGATTAATTTTAGATAGAAATAATATACTTAATACCTTTGATGAATATCATATTTATCACGTGGTTATGGGAAACAACAAGGTTGCCAACAAGTTTGCTAACATTAGCATTGGGAAAACTAATGACACCTGGTGGAAGGCTAATGACTCCATCCCTATTGATATCAATTGTTATTACATGAAGATTGCAAATATGTTTAATTGGAAGATGTTCCAGAGAATGATGTTTTCACTCTTTCAACTTGGGCAAAGTAATCTAATGACCTAGTATTTCCCCATTATGGCGTGTAAAGGAAAAGTCTCATTGTTCAAATTGATTTCCATGATTTATTTTTTGGGTGTTTTCAAACTCTATCTCTTCTAGGTATAGATATGCATTATGGGAAATGATAAAAATAGGCTTGATCCTAGCTCTTATCACAAATGGAAACAAAATAATCATACCTTGAGTGAATTATCTATGAATGGATTGACTTCATATATATGGATAAATTCTATGGTTGTAATATATACATTATTAAGACCTTTTTCAAGGGGTAGAATGAGGGAATTTTAAATTTTTATCTAGACAAAATTGTTATTATTAATGATTTCATTGCCTAGGTCTCTAATATGTGGGTGGAAAGTAGGAAATTTTATAGGGACCATAAATTATTTGGTGAAGCCATTGATAGTTTCTTCAAAGAAGGGGAGCTAGAGAAAGTGAAGAGCACTAAAGATTGGGGTACATAGACAACATCAATCCACTCTAGAAAGATGTGGCTAACAAGGTTGGCCTTATAAATATAAACATTAGTAACCAAAGATCAAAAACCTTGAGAAATAATACTTAATATTGTCCACCCCATGAGATAAAGAGAACATTAAAATGTATTATCAATTTATTCTTCAAATAATATAATTCATCCACACACATCAAAACTTCCTCCAAAGTTATTCCTAAAGGTAATGTTTAAAATGATATAAAAATAGGTCATTGGTTAGTCCAAAAGTACTCTCTAAAGAATATAGTGCAATCATCCATGGTTAAGTGTGCTCGAGCTAGAGTAGTACTGGGACGGGTGACCTCCCAAGAAGTCTTGGTGCTTCAGTTCTACGAGAATCACCTAAATGCAATGAGTGCTAATTGTTCCATTACTTATTATGAGAGATGGGTTTATGTGAACCACTACTCATGAAATACGGGTCAATGAGTTTGACTCAAAAATCTCCAAAGTCAAATCCTGATAGCAATATCACAATTTGACTTGCTATGGAAAATATCTCCTTGATATCCATGATAAAAATAGTTTGATTAAATAACTATAAAAAATAGCTTCTATATGAATGAAATTCTTAGCACGCTAACATAACATATTACTTGCTAGTCAATTGTTGCCTTTGTATTGTACTCAATATGTAGACTATAAAACTAATATATTATCATGTTGGGTACACTGCACTTCTATGGATTTAAACCATTAAAAGTCACTCTTTCTTATAAGAATTTCCTTTCTAGTTACTACCTTATGCCCCGTTATCCTAAGGGCTATTTTGATATGAACACTACTAGTTAATTAGGTCGATATAGAGATAAAATAATGAGCAACATTCTTGCCAAAAATTTATTAAAAGAACCATTCACTACACATGTATCATGTTTGTGTGATGATAAAAGAAAATTTACAACCAAATCCACAAACTTCAACATTTCTCAATTAAAGCAACTCAAATATATTCACCACCACCATTTAGTTATCATGCCACAACCATTTTCCTATTCATAATATTTTGAACAATCATAGAGATGGTTATGCTTTGATACCAAATGGAGAATTTTTTTGGTCAGATTTGTATCAATATATTTTTGGATGTTGGAACTATAATTTTCCCAGATGCATGAGATCAATTGTATTGAACAAACTATATTTCTAGTTTATTACTTGAGATAAAATAAGATTTAATAATTTGTAATTATCTACATGAGATAAAAATACATTTTCTAAAATATGATAATATATCCCACTTGTATGAGAGGAGATTGGTTTGCAAAAGCTAAATTAAGAGTTCTCAAAATAAATTGAAGTTGCTAACTATAGTTGTTCATAAACATGCACTTATCTCTTCTACTTTTATGGGGCATTCAATATGCCAAAGAGCTCTATATAAAGAGGTATAATGTAATGAATTATTTTTTCCTTGATCATTAGATCAATTGATCCTTGATTATACGATCAATAAGATCTAATTAAATAAAAAGATTTATTTTCCTTTAGAGCAATTGGTGTGTTTTTTTTTTAATTTCTTCAATTTGGTAGGAGAGATTTTGTTATTCTTATTTCTTCAATTAGTATAAGATCGAGGTTTATTGTGGTTTTTGGGTAAATCCATAAGGATGAGATCATTTTATAATGTTGATGCTTAAAGAGAGAATATTCATATGATACTAATTTTATAGGTAAATAATGCATGTATGAAGAATCCCTCGATTTGTGAAGAATTCAAATCAAAGCCTTTGAAAAGGTCATGGTGTTTTATCAAGATTTGAAGTCCTCTATAGGAGGAGAAAGGTTTTTGACCCATGAAGTTGTCCAAATTGAATCATCAAAGTGTTTTCAATGATAAAGAAGTGAAGCTTGTTGCCAATGTAGACGCCGCCTCAAAAGAGTGGAACCGAGTCTCATAAAAGAGATCAAATATTCTCAAAAGAATATGTTCTCAAATGATGAAGCCACCTCTAGAAGAAGAGAAACCAATCTTAGAGAAGGAGGTCAAAGTCAATGGGATTCAATATCCAAGAAAAGAGGAGATTCGACCAGCAAGAATCAAGCTCAATGAGATCGAAAGATCATGGCCTTTAAAGGCAAAGCCATCCTACCAAGTTTGTAGTTGTAGCAAGGTTGTGGATTAGAACAGGTTGATTTGCATCCAAGTAATTGAGTAAATAAGAATAATAAAATCTCTATTAGCAAATTGAAGAAAATAAAATAAAACACACAAATTACTCTAAAAGCAGATAAATCCTTTTACTTATCAAATATTATTGATCACGTGATCAAGCTTTTGACTAATCTAATGATAAATAATAAATAATTCATTACATTCTACCTCTTTATATAAAGGTCTTTTGCATATTGCATGTTAGATAAAAATAGGAGAGATAAGTGCATGTTTATGCACAACTATAGTTAACAACTTCAATCTATTTTTAGAACTCTTAATTTAGCTCTTGCAAACCAAGCTCTTTCCATGAAAGTGCGAGATATTATCATATTTTAGAAATTATATTTTTAGCTTGTGCAAAAAATTACAAATTAGAATATCTTATTTTATCTCATGTAAAGAACTAGAACTGCAATTTAAACTACAACTAATCTCATGCATGTGGGAAAATTATAGTTTCAATACTGGAATTGTGTCTCATCTAGCCAACAACTTCCCTACCACCACCACGTCAAGACCAGACCAAATTCATTGCCTTGTCAGATACACATGATAATGCAAAGAGGATAGACAAAATAATAATTCATAGAATGGTCAAAAACTTGATGCAGTATTGATTCAAGTGATGCCCTTTTAAATAGGAAGTAAATGCAACTAATCGATAGTTCCAAAACATGGTCAATACCCTAAAATTATCCTAACTGAAGAAGTAACAAGCAAATATGTAATACGCCAATAGTTGAAAGAATCACTTTCAATCTAAATCATTCTAAATCCATTAGAACAACCATATTAAGACCACTGTAGGATAAATATGGCTTTGTGAAAAAGGATTGTATATATATATATATATATGTATATGTCTATATATATATACATGTATATATATATATGTATATGTATGTATATGTATATGTATATATATATATGTATATATATATATATATATGT
>MU228436.1:1715643-1748086 GCA_018584345.1 Thuja plicata
TATATATATAAACAACACTGCTATCCATCTTTTCTCTGTTACACGCATAACTTTAGACAAATAAATGATGCTCTTGTTTGAAATATCACTACTCTATTTATGTAAACTAGTTCTCATTCTTTGAACAACATTGTAATTCATCTTCTTTCTGCATATGCATAACAATATTACATTTGATAATTCATATTATCTCGTTATCAACTTGTAACAACATCACTGCTATTTTTTTTTGAACAAAAAAAATTGTCTGTCATCTTTTCAGTTACATACATATTACTTTAAAAAATAGGTATCACTCTTATTCATCACTAGTATAAAAAATATTTGATGAACTCTCACTGTTATTTATCTTTGATAACACTTCTATGAACTTTCTCTATGTATGAATAACTTTAGAAAAATAGAAGGAATCTCATAGTTATGAATCCATAGCATCTTTGGAATAACAGTTAGGAAGCTCACATGCATAACTTGCTCTTCTTTTATGAATCCATAGCATATTTGGCATAAATACTATAACAACATGCATTATCATTGTCTTCCAATGTTTCTCATTCCAATTTTGTAGATGAATGTTATAAATTACATCCTTTTCTCTTCTGCATTTGACCTTTCATACTATTTTCATGAACTCATAGCATTCTTTCTCTTTTGTGAGGTTCAAGCACGGGATCGTGGCACTCACTAAAATTTTCTTTGGTCTCTTCTATTAGAGAATTCATAGTCCATCACTCTTTGCATTTGAATTCACTTTTGTTTCTTCTATCTGATAGCATCACCAGAAATCTCAAAGGTTAGGTTAGTAAACATGACCAATTAATCATCTTTTGTGTGTCGATCTCATGTGTCATGAAAATTCATGCATGAATGTTTTTTAATTGATTGTGTTTACTAATTTAACACTACCTTTCTTTTCTGAAAAAAGGTTTCTAAGCTACAGGAACTTAGTTCCTTTAATTCAGATTTGTAGTTTGTAAAACAACAATTCTTTTGTATAATGCATAATGATAACCATAGATAGTAAAAGGTTTCATGGAGACATATCCCTTTGATACTACTATTATGTTAATGTAGATGCATATCTTCCCATTGCATTGATGTTATTGGCAAATGTGAAATTCTTAAAGTATGATTGTTGTATGATGTTTTTTAGGTTTTCATGCATTGCTTGGATCCAATTTGGATCTAACACTTTGTTTGCATGATGTAGGACATAGGACCTAAAGACCTAGGATGCATGATATGTTGGACAATGAAAAAGACATGAAGATTGAGACAATGCAAACAACCAGTTGCAGAATGCAAAAGACCCCTAAAGGAAATGCATGGACCCCTATTCATCATCCTTCTATCATGCTTTTCTTTTCTGCATATCTTTCTCTAATTTTCCAATCTGAAAGATGTCATACGAAAAGAAAATTTCCTTATCACATTCAGTTTGAATGCATAATGTAATGATAAAGTATGAATTTAAAAACTTGAAAAATCATCAATACTCAGAGTACAAGGTAACCAATGATATGAATGCAATAGAAATATATCTTATATATATTATCTGAACACTAGCATTTAAGACGATGTACCTTTATGTAATATTTTTTTTTTTTGGTTATTATCCTCCATGTACAAAATTAGGATAACAATTCTGGTGACTTCTGCTGGATGTCTGCCTGCTAGACATGAACTATAGACCTTATTCATTGGGTAATGGATTCAAAAACTAGAAAATATCATATGAAACCTTTATTGAAATGAAAATGCACCTAAACTAAAGACTCATGCAACCTAAATTGACTTTGTGCCTGAAGGCACTTTATTGAAAATAAAACCTAATGACACCTAGTGCTTGACAACACTTATTGAAATAAAATTTCTGATTTAGAAAGTACTAACCCTCAAAGAAAAACTTGAGGAAGATCCCATTGAATGGGATAGGCAAGATCTCTCCATTTGTGGTGGATGGCTAAAAGGCATTATTCTCTTTACATTAAGTGATGACAAATGGGTCTGACCAAAATTTATCAAACTTATCATGCTTCCGTGGTCTACTTTTCAGTACATCCCATTTATGAACCAAATCTCCTTCGTTAAACTCTCTAGGTGTAGCCTTCTTATCAGAACACCTTTTATTTTGAATCTGTCTTAGCTCCATATTATTTAATGCTCTTCTCCTTTCCTCTTATAGCCGCAACAACTCAGCAAACCTTAGCTTAAGAGCATCATCTTCTTCAAAGAACATCATTTTGTTAGCTAGTTGTAGGGATGGAAACTCAGTTGAAATTGGTAACCTAGCTTCCTTACCATAAACCAGTACATAGGGTGAGCTTCCAGCGATCTACTTTGGTGTAATTCTATACAGCCATATTGTTTCCTTGAGATTGGAATGTCAATCCCTTTTTTTCTCGTGTAGAGTCCTTTTGATAATCCTTATAAGGTTTTTATTAGTAGAATAAGTAAGGCCATTACCCTAAGGTTAATAGTTAGATGATGTATTCAGATAGATCCCATTTTTAATAGCCCATTCTGTTATTCTAGAACCAACAAAAGCTAATACATTATCTGAAATGATTGATTGAGGGACCCCAAACCCAACTATAATGTCTTCATAGAAGTTGAGAACAACAGATTTAGTTGATTCCTTCAATGCAATAGCCCCGGTCCACCTTGTAAAGTAGTTTGTAGCAGTCAAAATCCATTTGTGACCTGCACTAGAATTAGGATTAATGGGGCCTATGAAATCTACACCCCACCTAGTGAATGGTTGTTCAATAATAATAGGCTTCCGTGGCAATGTTGCCATCCTTTGTTTTCTTGCAAAAAGAGAACATTTTTGACAATTTATTGCCCAAGAGTGGGCATATTTAAATAAATTAGGCCAGTAATAGCCTTCCCTTAAGATCTTCCAAGTTTTAGTCTTAGGGTTAAAGTGCCCTCCACATGATCCATCATGACATTCATATAAGATTTTACTTTGATCAGCAACATCAATACATTTAAGCATAATTCCAGAGAAATATTTCCTATAAAGCATACCATTAACCAAAACATAAGGAACATATTGCAATCTAAAATACCCCCTTTTTTTGTTATCAAGATTTGGTGCACATTGTCTAGTTTGTAGAAATCTGCTCATATTA
This sequence comes from Thuja plicata, assembly GCA_018584345.1. Classification (NCBI taxonomy): domain Eukaryota; kingdom Viridiplantae; phylum Streptophyta; class Pinopsida; order Cupressales; family Cupressaceae; genus Thuja; species Thuja plicata. The sequence goes on from MU228436.1 coordinate 1,718,781, forward strand.
GCCATCTAAGTTGTTGGTTGCTCATTAGGTACAAGATTATCCTGAAGTAGTACACACTCCTTATTGCTTTAAACACCCTCTTCCTTTTCTACCATTTATGCACACAAACCCTTTCCTGTAACTAGCTTAGTTACATGGATATGCACATCATATTCCATAACTCTGGTAATCCATCCTGCTCTTTTATCATTTACATCTTTATTCAATAGGAACTCTTTAATTCTAGGATGAGCTACCATCAAATGAACTTTATTTCTTGCAACCAAGTGTTTAAATTTCTTCAAAGTCTTAATAATAGCAAGTAGATGTTTTTCAACAAAGATGTACCTTAGTTCATAGTCATCCATTCCTTTGCTGAAAAAGGAAACCGACTATTCTAGATTGTCATCATTCTTCTGCACTAACATACCTGAAAAAGTTTCATATCCTCCATAAGAATATACGATAAAATATTTAGAAAAATTAGGGTTAGCTAATGTAGGAGCTACTGAGAGGGCCTATTTAATCTTTTAAAAACTTGAATTTTAATCTTTAGTCCAGTTGAAAGGAACATTTTTCTTGAGCATTGCAGTTAAGGGTTTTAACAAATTGTCAATGTCTTGGATGAAGCGTCTAGCAAAATTAATTCTGCCAATAAAGCTATGCAATCCCTTCTTTTTTTTTGGCAGAGATAAATCAAGAATTGCATGGATTCTTTCAGGACTATTGTTGTACCTTCTTTTGAAACTTGATACCCTAAAAGTTTTCCCTCATGGACTACAAAAACTAATTTTTTAGGATTAAGAGAGATTCCAAATTCTCTACATCTCTGAAGCACTTACCTTAAATGGCCTATATGATGATCTGCAATTGTGCTGTAAATGGTGACATCATCTAGATAAACTAAGACCAATTTGTACATCATATTTTTAAAATCCATGTCTATAGCTTTTTGAAATGTAGCACCTGCATTTGATAAACCAAATGACATTCTTATGTATGTCATTGTTCCTCATATAGTAGTGAAAGTTGTTTTAAATTGATCTTTCCTTTTCACTAACACTTGATTCTAACCTAAATAACAATCTAGAAGTGAAAACCTTTCAGAACTGGAAACATACTGCAATATTTGTTCCATTAATGGAAGAGGGTGTCTATCTTTCATAGATGCCCTATTAAGGTCTCTAAAATCCACACACAATATAATCTCCCCATTTTTCTTCCTAATAGGAACTAGAATTGAAACTCAAGAGGTATGTTTAATTGGGAAAATTATTCCACTATCAAGAGGTTTATTAAGCTCCTTAAGCATTAGGAGCTCTAACTTGGGGTTAATTGGCCTTTGTCTTTGCCTGATTGGCCTAAAATTGGGCTCTAATTCAATAGTGTGTTGGGTCAATTGGAGATCAAACCCTTTCAAATCAGAATAATCCCAAGCGAAGACATCATTGAATTATTTAAACAAAGAAATAAGAAGCTATTTATCTTGAGGAGAGTTAAATTTACCATCCTTTAGGAATTTATCTCTCAATATCTCCAACTCCTTATAATGGTCTTCCTTAATGAGCATGCTAGTTTTATTCTTCTTGAACAGATCATCAGAATTGAAGATGGACTCTAAAATGACTAGTCCTTTAGCAAGTTTATTTAACTTCAATTGTATAATCTGGTCCTCAAACTGTTGTTTTACTTTGCTGTCTTTAGAAGCTGAAAAGACATCTGTTTCTGCCATAAAGTTCAAAATACCAACCAACCTACCAACATCTTGATTTTTGTTTCTAGGTAGAGAGATTAGGTTGAATGCATCAAAATTATCTAAAATATCTGATATTCTGGCCTTATATACTTTTATAAGATCATTCTTAACAACATTCAAACCACTCACCTGATTTACCAACAATTCACTATCTTTGAATGCCCTCAAACACTTGACCTTCCTTTTTATTGCCCACTCTAAGCCCTGTATCAAATCTTCATATTCAACCACATTATTAGAACAAGGAAAAGATAATCTGAATGTAACATAATATTTGTCACCATTTGGAGATAAAAGCATAACCCTTGTACTAGCTCCATCCTTGTTTCTAGATCCATCAAAATATAAGTCCCAAAGCCGATTAGGCTATTTTGAAATAACATCATGGGATTTTATCAAGTTTGGCATTACATGATCAGATTCAGCTATCATATAATTACCAAAACCAACATCATAAATAACATTGTCTTGATTACTAAAAGCATTCCTAGGTTCCCACTCATCCAATAATATATGAGGGATCCCTTCTATTTGAGTATCAAAGGTTGTATAATCCTTAATATCATCAGCATCTATGATTACACAACTAGCATTAATAGGGCTTGGTATATAAGGATCTATGTGATCCTTGGTCAACAAATCTTATTTTATGGTTAATTTTGCACCATTCCTTGTTCTGAATAGCATATGAGACCAATCTGATAAAAAATATCCATCTATCTTTGTTGTAAAATCCCTAGACAGACATAGGGAAAAATAAGGGCGCAAATCAATGACATAAATGTCCTTTGGAATAGAGAAGTTTGGGAAAGCATGTAGGGTCAAAATTTCATTCTTGACAACACCTAAAGTATGGACTGATGAACCATCTAACTAAATCACTCCCTTCTTTGGAGGCTCATACTTTAAATCAAGTAAATCTACAATTTTCTCAGGCATTACTATGCTAGTCGCACCACTATCAACCATACATTTGTGTACAAGCTTGTTACCAATTATCAAGGACACATAAAAAGGAGGTGGCTTAATATTTGAAACTTTCTTACCATCCTTTATTATTGTTCCTTGAACTTTTGTTGCCTCTGTATTGGCCAAAATAGTCCTAAAAGGCTTCTTTAAGGCTTGCTGTGAACTCACTGCACATTTAGACAACTCTTCCTTGATTAATTCTGCTTGCCCTGGAATGGCTAGAGAATCCCACATAGAAATAGATACATTCATCTTCTTCATGTTATCAACAATATTAAAAGGAACAAAAAAATATACCTTTTGAGGCAATTTAGTATTGATCTGATCCACGTACTTTTGATGTCGCTCCTTAGTTGAGAAAGATGTGTGTTCTTTCAATATAGAAACAAGAGTGATGTGTATTTATTGACTTGTAGCAGCGAGCTTAGCAGCTGATTGCTCTATTTCTAGAGATCTTTTCTTGGCTCTAGTGTTTGCTGATACAGGTGAATCATTACTCACCCCATAGAATTCTTACTCTTGCCAATTAAGAAAGGCAGTGTCTGGAGCACTTAGATTCGGTTGATGTTGAGTCTCCTTAATGGATGCTTCTTGTTGTGAACCAATCACACTTTGAACCATTAGAGCTTGATTAAGCACTCCATTGGTACATTTTGACTGATTGTGAGGTTGACCACAAGGATAAATCCACTCATATTCAGAAGCAAGGTTATTCTGGTTAGGAACAATATCTCAAACCGCATTAAGAGGTGCAGAAATGTAAGGTCTATAAGGCCTTTGATTCCAATTCTGCCTATTATTATTATTGTTCCCTTGGTACTACTATTTTTTAACTTGGTAAATGGGTTGGTTAGGATGTTGTCATGAGGAACTAGCAAACTGATTTTGAGGATGAACTATTGGGTTTCCTTGAGCTTTCTTCCTTTAAATAAGATTTACCAACTCATTTCCAAAGGTTTGCAATAGGCTTTCACTTTTGTGTTGGCTGTCTTTTATACTTTGCAGCTCATTAAGAGGGGCAGTAGGCATCATCTCTTCACTTTTGGAAGATGGTAAAGGTGAAAGAGGTGGGGTAATCAATGGCATATTAGATTGAATGCACTAGGAAAAAAGACATAGGTGGCCTAGGAGCTATCTTTCCTTCCTAAATAAGACTATTCACTTCTCTAATAGCAGTATCAAAAGCTTGAGGTAAATAATTATCCCTGATTGATTGAATCATAACTGAGATGTCACTATTCAAATTATTAAGAAAGTACAAGAATGTATATTCAGCAGAGGGTCTCACTGTGACATGGATTCTACTCCAAGTCTTTTGAAAATGCAGATTGAAATCACTCATCTCTTCTTGTGGAGCCCTTCTGAGAGTTGTTAGTTTTTATACCAAAGAATGATTATCAAATTTGTCTTCAAAAAACTTTGATAATTCCTCACCTAGTGCATCCCATGTAGCAATTGATCCAACTTGAAGAGTTATAAACCATTCTAATGCTTTTCCCTTAAATGATGCAACCAATAGATTCAAAGCTACATCCTCCTCTATGATGTGATGAACATTGCAAAGAGAAGCAATATCTCTGATATGCTCTATAGTTGTTGTTGTTGTTCCTTCTCCAAAGAAATATGGTAACCCTTTCAAGGCTTCCAATGGAATATTGTTGTGATTGGCAATCCTTAAAGGGCTGTCCTGATCAAAAGGCATAAATGGTAGCCTCCTAGCCATTCTTGGAGGTGTTGTAGTAGAACTAGAAGGTGTTGGGTGATTTTCCTCTATTGGTTGTTCAAGAACAACTTGAATCTAAAGTGCTGGAGGACTTTTAGAAGACTCTTGATTTGAATATGGAAATTCAATATTGTAGGAGGGAGGAGCTGAAATCCTTTCAGACCTTATTTTCCTTGGTCTTCCTGGTTTCCTACCCCTAACTATAGGATGGAAGGAAAGCTCTTTCTGACCCTTAGGTACTCTTTGCAAAGTTCTTCCTCTCTTAGTATGTGACAACTGTAAATACTCAATTTCCTTTGCACTCCTTGTTTGGATTCTACTCATGTATCACAAGGAGTCCCACTGGGTGGGCCAAAAAATGGTAACGTCTTGAAATATCACCCTAACTCAAGCATTAGGGAATAATAATATCTCATGCAAACAATGTAAACCTTCCTAAGTTGTGGGAACCTATGATTAGGAAGGAATCTCTGGATTCTAGTTCGGTTCCTATTGGATTTGGAATATCACCTATAACTAATTCTCTGATTGGGAAAAGGGGAAAAAGGATAACTTGGAAACTAAATAAAAAAAAGGGTGATACACCAATTGGTTTCAAACTAATCAGAACTTGAAACAAGGATCAACATAATACAAACTACTGAGATTTTCAATGGGCATTCATTGTTCAATGTTTAGGTTGACATAAATATCTCACTATTAGGGTTTGCACCTTAAATAATGATCTGTCAATAGACATACAAACTCTAGAAATAGGTTATATGTCAATAACTTAGAAAATAAATTAGATTAATTCACTAATATATACTACAAATCATATTCACTAAATGGATAAATGGAGAAGAGGATTGGATATCAAAACTCTGAAAACATAAGTAGATAATTGGGACACTTGCTTTATTTTCTTCAAAATCTGCAATGGTTTCATATCCAGATGCAAAACATGCCAAGGAACAAGATACATTCACTTGAACACTATCATACATCAAAAATTGAACCACTAAAACTGACTATGAAGCTCAAGTATACACCCTCAATGAAGCTCTCAAGGCCAATTTTGAAAACCAGCTTCTCGCTCCAAAATAATCCTCCCAATTAGCTGAAAAACCCCTAAATACTAGGCATAATATGTGCCTTAAAACATGCCTCTACTGTTGGTTTTTAAAATACATCCTTCCTTTTAAAAACATAAACTAACCTATATGACAACCTATAAACAAGAACCCTAACCCCAAAATACATAACCCAAACCCATCTCCTAAACTAATGCCTCTCAGCACAAACTAGGGTCAACATGACCGATACTATGCAGAAGTCTTCCAAAGTAATTCATCAAAAATATCTCCAAACGTGGCATGCCCTCGGTGGATATTGGATTGTTGTCGTTACACTATAGGTTTGAATGGCATTTACTACTTCAGTGTACTTGGAGTCCAAAACTTATCGGTTTTGCATTTGTGTCTTGGTTGTTGCATCATTTGTATTTGGGTAAAAATGAGGGTTTGAAACCCTAACCATGTGGTTCCTCTCATGCTATAACAGTGGTGATGATTCTGGGTTTTTTACTGCTTTACTATACTTGCACTGTTGAGCAAGATCTTGTCACTGTGATCTTGGACTTAGGCTCTATCTATTTGAGCTTCACTCTGCCGATTTTGGGCTGGAATTGGTTGTGGGAATGTCTCTTTACCTTTAATTGTGACTATGGAGAATGGGTTTGAGCATGAAATTTGAGCTCTTGACATGGAATTCTCTTTTGAACAAAGAGCTCGGGCTCTCAAACTATGCTTGAACACTGAACTTGGGCTCTTCGAATTGGAGTCTTTTCTGCTTGTAATATGAGGCTCATGGTTTTGAACAAGATCTCATCACTGTGGTTTTTAGGGCTTGGAATCCAAATCATTATAGCACTGATGTTACATTTTTGCATCTCGGTTATTAAACTCTAGATAAGTTATTTCTATCTTCTCTTTCCACACTGCTAGCTGTTGGTCTTACTGTTGAATTTGTTGTTGAATTTCAAATCTTGAAAAAATCAAGCTAGACTATTTAGCTATGATACTTCTCCATAATTTAATGCAATGATTTGGGTTTTATATTATATGGAACTCATGTTTGATCTATTGCCTCAGGGATTTTGAAATCTTGAGTTGCCAAATAGATTTGTTGTTACTGTATCTTACATTCATTTGCGATAAGCATTTAGAAGTAATACTTGTGTTGTCACTCCTCTTCTTCAGTCTCCTCCATAAGATGTTCTCTTTCTGTTGACTTGAGGTTTTTCTCTTGCTCTGTCTATTATTGACAACCACCATAATACTTGCTTTTGATTTCCTTCTAGCTGTCGAGACTGTGACTTAGCGTTTATTAAAAAAAATTTGAAACTTGATCTGTCTGGTCTTTCTGACAGTGGAAAATGTGTTTCATTATTTTTTAAAGGATTTCTTCGACTCCAGTAAGAAAATTTTTTATGGGTTTCGAGCACATTCTCGTGACACCCATAAATACTAATGTGCCTAGCTGCCCGAAAATTGAAAATGCATTTTTTTCATCTTTAAACAACATAATGATTTATTCAGTATATGCATCTTATCACTGCATTTGATGACAATGTTTTCTATGTTCATAAATACAACCTTATAACAAAATTATTGATATTTTGTTGTGTTTAAAAGACACTACTATCCATATTTTCTCTGTTACATGCATAGCTTTAGAAAAATAAATCATACTTCTTGAAATATCACTGCTCTGTTTATGTATACCAGTTCTCACTCTTTGAACAACATTATAATTCATCTTCTTTTTGCATATGCATAACAATATTACATTTCATAATTCATATTGTCTCAGTATCAACTTGTAACAACATCACTGTTATTTTGTTTTTAGAAAAAACACGGTTATTCATCTTTTCTGTTACATGCATATTACTTTAAAAAATAGGTATCACTATTATTCATCACTGGTATCAACAATATTTGATGAACTCTCACTGATATTTATCTTTGATGACACTTCTATGAACTTTATTTGTGTATGAATAAATTTAGAAAAATAGAAGGAAGCTCACAGTTATATGCATCTTTTCTATCCTTGAACAACACTGTCCTTCATTTTCTTGAATATGCATATTAGTATTAAATTCTTTCTCCTCTACACATGCATAACTTGCTCTGGTTTTATAAATCCATACCCTCTTTGGCATCAATACTATAACAACATGCATTATCATTGTCTTCCAATGATGCTCATTCCAATTTTGTAGATGACTGTTATGAACTACATCCTTTTCTCTTCTGCATTTGACCTTTCATACTATTTTCATGAACTCATAGCATTATTTCTCTTTTGTGAGGTTCAAGCACAGGCTCGTGACACTCACTGTACTTTACTTTGTTCTCTTATATTAGGGAATTCATACTTCATCACTCTTTGCATTTGAATGCACTTTTGTTTCTTCTTTCTGATAGTATCACAAGAAATCTCAAAGGTTAGGTTAGTAAACATGACCAATTAATCATCTTTTGTGTGTGAATCTCATGTTTCATGAACATTCATGCATGAATGTTGTTTAATTCATTGTGTTTACCAATTTAGCACCACCTTTCTTTTGTGAAAAAGGTTTCTAAGCTACAGGAACTTAGTCCCTTTAATTTAGATTTGTGGTTTGTAAAACAAGAATTCTTTTGTATAATGCAGAATGATAACCATAGATAGTAAAAGATTTCATGGAGACATGTCTCTTTGATACTACTATTCTTTTAATGTAGATGCATATTTTCCCATTGCATTGATGTTATTGGCAAATGTGCAATTCTGAAAGTATAAAAATTGTATGATGTTTTTAAAGTTTTCATGCATTGCTTAGATCCAATTTGGTTCTAACACTTCTCTTCCATAATGCAGGACACATGACCAAAAGACCTAGGATGCAGGACATGTTGGACAATGCAAAAGACATGAAGATTTAGACAATGCAGACAACCAGCTTGAGAATGCAGAAGACCCCTAAAGGCAATGCATGGACCCCTATTCATCATCCTTCTATCATGACTTTATTTTCTACATATGTTCCTCTAACATATGAAAATAAATTTTCCTTATCACATTTTGTTTGAATGCACAATGTAATGATCAAGTATGAATCTGAAAAATTAAAAAATGATCAATCTTAGAGTATAATGTAACCAATGATACGAATGCAATAGAAATGTATCTTATCTATATTAGTTGAATACTAGTATTTAAAAGGATGTACCTTTATGCAATCTTTTGTTATTTTTGGTTATTATCCTGCATGTACAAAATTAAGATAAAAGTTAACTATATGCTCAGACCTTCCATGATATGAAAGTAATATCACGATCCTCACATAACAAGAAATAAGTAGTTCACACGAGTGGTAATTATTTATATTTAGGCCTACATCTCCCATGAATTATTTAAATTTAAAAGCTTCTCTAGCAAGACAAAATTTACAAAATGCATCACATTTATTCATCTTCTGAAACAGGGAATTGAAGAGCGTCATCTCTTGTACAACCATGGAATATATGTCATACAATTATAGAGTGATCATCTCAGTCAAAGAATGGGAGAAACCTTTCACTGAGAGCACATCACATATGATCTTCTAGAGCAAGTTTTCAACATTCAATGTCTCCAATTCAAGAGAAGTATTAAAGGATCATAGAGGATGAAATTCTCTTTCCATAGGGTAATCAAGGAAGAATTTATTCAGAGAAACATATTAACATTAGTTGTTCAGAGGTATGACCTCTGGAAAGGATAAGCCCATGTTGGGGGGTCTTTCCCCTTGCCATTTCCCGCTTAATGGGATTTCCTTTGTTTAAGTCTAGGACAACATAAAACATACCCTGGACATGCATAATTTCAAGTACGTACAATAGGCTCTAGGTAGACATGGTAGAATGATAGGGAAAGAGCTGAGAAAAAGAATAGGCAAAAAGAAACAAAAATTAATGCATTGCTTATAGTTTTGGGTCATGAACATGCATTTTCAGTTGAGTCCCTTGCTCACCCTCCTTTGGCACAAGAAACATAGGAATTAAAGAAATGATGCACCTTCACAACCATCAATGATGAACTTGAAACCAATTCTAGGAGAAAAAAACACCTCTTGTGTTCAGCCTATGAATGACATTGAAGATCGTCAGGAAAATCAAAATGAAAATAAGATTGATATTCAAGGAAATGAGGAATAGTTCTATGCTATCAGTTCAAAAAATTTGTAATTATCAGATAAAAATATGAAAGCATGGGACCATGATGTGTATATATTTATATATATATGTATATAGGCTCATTTATTAAAAAAATTGATCTCAGCTGTCACATGGGTTGGCCAAAAAAGTTTGTATTGGTCATTAATTTCATGTAATTATTGAAAGTGTAAAAATGATATGCCCTAGTTACTAGGATAGTTGTAGTATATGTTTGTGACCAATTAGGAGATATAGGTTTCATATTTTATGTAATTAGAGTTATAACTAGAAATTTTCTTGCCGGTTCTTTCCTACCGATTTGTTCTTTGAATCAGTTTTAGTAAACTATTTTGTATTAATATATATTAGTGGCTTGCAACCTTTGTGTGTGTGTGTGTGTGTGTGTGTGTATGTGTGTATCTTTGTGTGTGTGTGTATAACATATATGTATATATCTAAAAAATAAAGATAGAGATTGATGGGAAAGCGTCTGCTTTGTGTTTGAACTGCGACTAGGTGTGTTTGTTCTGGTTAAATGCATGAACATTTTGTCATGTCATTTCAATTTCCTCGTAGACCTCCGGCAGAGGCCATACCCTTTGCCATTAATTCCCATAGGAATTCCATGGAGCCCATCTTGGTGATCCCATTAAAGAAAAGTAATGGCTCGCTGACTACAACTCCTCCACTCAAAACCTTCTCTAAAGCAGTGGAAAATTCCTCCTCAACAGTCTGTAATGGTGTGAAGTTCAAACCTACATTTCCTAATGAAGTGCCTGAACTAGGTAAGGGTTCTATGAATGCTTTTTCATCCTTCTCTATTTCTCCAAACTCTAAAATGGCTTGCAAAATTGAAAAGGAAATGAATATATTAAAGGATTGTGCTATTTTCTTTATTTTGGTTGAACCTGACAAAATCCATGTTCAAAAATTCCTAGATGACCGGTTCCATAACTATTGGAATTTGAAACTAGGGCATCATATTTCATTCTATAGGAAAATACAAAAAGGATTATTTGTTATTTTCTTTAAATATTTCTAATCACAAGAAGCCATCACTAAGAGGGAATACTGAACTGTTGGAAATACGTCTTTCTATGCCCTAGCATGGACTCGAGAGGCTGTCCATGAGGAATCTCTCTCTCTCTCTCTCTCTCTCTCTCTCTCTCTCTCTCTCTCTCTCTCTCTCTCTCTCTCTCTCTCTCTCTCTCGGCCCCAAGATGGATCATTATGAAAAACCTACCTCCATTTTTGTGGCGGTTTCTTCACCACCTTCTTGAACCACTAGGTAAGGTTATTAGAGTTGATGAGACCACATGGACGTTAGAGTACTGGTTTCTTTAAAACCTAGTATTGATATCCCTTCCTCCCTAGAAATTAACATCTCTGAGGAATCCTATTCCTTCCCAATTGAAATTTTGGGAGGGTTAAATGCATGTTTCCTATGAAAAAAGGAGGGTCACCAAATAAAAGAGTGTCCCATCATTAACCGTAAGTCTGAAACTATGATGCCATCCTCCTCCCCTATATCTCTTACCATGAAAGAAACCTCACCTCTGTGATGCCCTAGCTGGTTCTTCCTAAATCTAAAGATACTTCTCCCACACCTTCCCCCCAGGACACCCAATCTTGACATGAAACCCTCGTGGGCTTTCAATATTCCTTAGTCAAGCTTAAAACCAACCTTCAACTTGACGCTTTTCAAATGGTTACCAAGAAACCCAATAAGAGGACAAGGAAGGATAATAAATAGGGTACCATGACTAAATTTTCTTCCTTATCTTCTCCTCCCGATGAACTTGACAGTTCTCCCGCTGGTAGCTACCCCATTTATTCTTCATCTCCTATAGCCAGTTTCCTAAACATTGATAACAACCAAGGTCAACACCCCCCATCAAAGGTTTTTAAAGAGATAGATGATGACTATATTCTGGAAATCCTCCCTCCTACCTCTAACCATTCTCTGATATCCATCCCCATAGGCCAATCCCCATCTCTTATACTTTCCTCCATGAACCCTAATTTTGCTATTAATATGGAAGTCAGGATGCCTCCTGGATCTGACATTGATGATTTTGAATGGAAGAATGACATCCCCAAATCCAAAAGAAGAGGACACCCCCTAGGCTCAAAGAATAAAACATCAAATGGGAAATTTAAGGAGGAAATTACCTCTAATACTTCCACTGCTATCAATGTTGGGTCCATAGACCTACGATGCGCCCCTTCCCCTCATGGTTCCTCATAAATTGCATATAGTGGAATATAAGGGGACTTGACTCCCCAGATAGGAAGTATATTGTCAAAAGATTTCTGGATACTCTTAAATCCATAGACATTCTTATGTTGTAGGAATTAAAATATGTCAGTTTCATGCTTCAAGTTAATCTTCATTAAATTTGGAAAGAGGCTGTTAAAATCTATTCTCACCATCTGAAAGGTAGGGGTGGGTTTGGAATGTTAATAAACCCTAAATGGGCCAACTACATTACTAACAAAGGTGTACCCCCCTGTAATAGAGCCACCTTGGTTATTATTAGCACCACTACTCCCAATTTTGGTATTTGTTCCCTGTACTCCAATAATGTCAAGGAAAGATCAATCGTTTGGTCTTGGCTGGCTTCCCTCCTTGATATACCATGGATCTTTGGTGGAGACTTGAATATGATTGAGTCTCAAATGGATAGAGAAGGTGGGCTCCCCTTTTCTTGGAAGGATTGGGAGAAGGGGTAATGGTTTAGGATGAAGCATTATAAACTTTTGTTTGACCCTCTCAAGGGAAACATGAAAAATAACCAATCTCTTTGGAATACCTAGTGCAACTTCCAGCAAGGCCCTTCCCAGATATATACTAGACTTTATAGATTTTATGCTAACAAAAAATAATTTTCCTTCCTCCCAAATGTGCAAGGGAACTTGGTTACTGTGACCCCCACTTCACTCTCTGATCACCATCCTATTTATGTTTTTGTTAAGTTTAACAATTTCCTTAATCCCCTACAGGCTAGTTGCCACAGATTCATTCTTAACTCTTCCCTACTCAAGGATGTTGATGTTCTTTCAGCCATTCAACTTATCAAAAATATTAACAAGAATTTTTCTTCCTCCCCATCCTATATTGATATGTGGGAGCACAATCTGCTTTCTTGGCATGCTCTTCTCCAAAATATTGGTTAGAAGAAGGCTAAAGACTATAGATTTAGTAAGAAAATACTTTCCTCTAATCTGAGATCTATCGAGCTTGACATTTAATCAAATCCCTCTAATATTAACCTTATCCCTATTGTATCTAGGGAGAGAAATGATCTTAGACAACACCAGTAGGTTAAAATATTGGGAGCCAGTATTAGATCTCATGCCCAATAGCTTCAATACGATGACAGAGGGTCCAAATTTTTCTTTAATCTACTTAAACAAAAACATTCTAATGAAACAATAAATAGAATTGTTTTTTATTGTTGGTGAGAACAAGTTTTATGGGGACCCAAAACCCCTTACAACCATTACAAAAAAATATTAAAGCATTAAAACTGCTAAATAGAAACATGAATGAGACCCAACCTGTAACACCCAGGACCACAATAGAAAACCAGAGAAAAAGCCAAAAACTAGCTAGGCCACCTGGCAACCAAAAACCAAAAAAACAAATCAGAAAAAAGTAGGGGAACAACAAGAACTAGGAAAACTCCAGGGGAGTGCCTTCTACTTCCTTTTTAGCCTTAGAGACCTTCTTTATGGCAGCATTGAAGTCCAATAGCTCTGAAATCCTATCTTGGATTTTCTTCTTCTTGGCAGAACGTGTGCACTTTGTCGGGCCTTCATCTTCCATGTCATTTTTTTCATCCTCAATCTTCACAATACGAGAGCCAGTATCCAACTCCGATTTGATGTAGTTAAAACACTCCATAGCAGAACCCATGAAGATATTTTTATCCTTCATGTGTTTCTTCATAGTGTTCTCCAGGATGTCAAATTTGTCATGTAGAGTCTTCAAATTATTAGCATCCTCCTTGTTATTTTTACCATCAACCCCGACCGACACAGAATCTTGATTACCTTGAATAAGATCATCACAAGAAGACATAGCACAAAAGCTGAGATGGAGGCTTTTGATTTCCTTAAATACCCATTTCATAAGATGAAACAAGTACATAGACATTTCTTTCATAGTTTGAAGAACTCCAAATGGGGGCACAATTTTGTCGTCCATGTCATCTTGAAGGAGTTGAACATTCCGCTCCTATATATTTACCATTCTTGAAAAAGGAATATTCCTAGAAGTAGCAAGGATGTTACCATTATCAATAGTGTCTTGACCTGGGGTATCCTCCTCCTTCCTCTCTGATGGCACTTCCATAACCACCTTAAGCTTCAGAGAAATGGGTATATCATGCTTTTTAGAACTCGCATAGTTAACCAAACTTATAACTTTCTAGCCACCCACATCCCCCTCGATGTCTTCAGCATCATTTCATTTCTCCTTGGCGATATGGGAACACAGAGACTTGTCCTCATTGTCAGTAGAAACACTCACCAAGACCGACAGTGACTCCTTACTCTTGTCTTCAGACTGGAAATGGGGGATATAATCGGTTTCTTCATAACCGTCAGCACTCTCACCATCAAACTCTGTGTCCATACCTTTATTTTTTCAAATTTTAATTTTTTAACTGTCATTTCTTCCAAATCCTCCCCCACCCAAAGATTTTGCAAAGCTAGAGTCTCTCGGTGGGAGAATTAGGGGACTGGAAACTGTAATTTTCTTAACATGCTCTATAATAAGGAGAATCAGGCCCTCATGCAGAATGGGCTTACTTTCCTTTTTCCTATGGTCAATAATACTATGAAGGAGAGATTACCAAAGGTAGAAAGGAAACAAAACTCTCACCTTATGTCAGAAATGACATAACAACATGAAATGGTAAGAATGAGCGCTTTTATAACTCCCATCTAGTGAGACGTACTCCATAACTGCCATAAGCACCTTCGCCCATAATTCTTTGATGGAGTCAACATCATAACACCCCCAGAGTATTTCACCAAACTTTGAGCTTCTATTTTGTCCTTTGGGGAGTGCTGAATGGCCCTCTGGATATCTTCTTGTCCTTATAGAACTTCAAGCCTTGGCTATTAGGTCTTCGATTATCTTGACAGCCATTCCTCTGATCACCACAGAACCATCCTTCCAGCTTTCAATGAAATATTTAGCGACAATATATTTAGAGCCATGTAAGGCCACCCTTGTTGAGCTTATCCTAGACCTTTGTTTGGTTCTTCCATTTCTTACTGTTCTTTGGCTCCTTACGGTTTAGCCCACCCCCCTGATACCTTACAAGAATAGGTTGTCAATAGCAATGGCAAAAACAAGACAAAGATAGAGTAGAAAAGACAAATTCAAAATTTTTAAAGTGATATTATATGTGTGTCTTCACTTCACATTCTTGGGAAAGACAAGCCTTTTCGTAACCCTTTAAACCACACTTAATGACATGCGTAAATTCATGAGAGATTTTTGAGATTTTCCAAATCTACTCGCTTTCTATGAGTCAGATCATACGCTAACTTGGCCTTCACCTCAATGGTCAAATCACTAACTCCATGTGAGGTGATGATTCCCTTGGCCTTAGTTGTGATGTTATCCATCATGTCCATAGTACAGTTCACTTCCCTGAAGTTATGCGATATACTGACATTGGTGAAAGAGTTAATGATTATACAAGCCTTGTTAATAATAGCCTTGATAGACCATGATGGCTTAGTAATCCCTTTAGTATAATTTAATATATTCATTGAATCTCCTTTTATCCATACATTCAAGGGCATTCCTTCAAATGTTAATTTTAAATTTTGAAGAAGAGCCATCACCTCCGCAACGTGGTTGGTCTGGACTCCAATGGGGAATCCCACACCCGCAAAATAGTTGGCATTGTCATCGCGAATTAAACCTCCACAGCCAGTAGGGCCCAGATTCGCCTTTGTCGCTCTATCAAAATTGGCTTTAATGCAACAAGGAGGATGGGAAAGCCAAATGGCATTCTCCCACACGGACGGAGATTTGGCTATGGTTCCTTTAGTAATCCAGAATTGAAATACAACATAACTCTATTGAACACATTACAATTCTCTTTGATGCTTCTCTTAATATTTTTAGCTATCACTACCGGAGGCAAGGCACTATCACAAAAGAATCTGTCATTACATTCACACCATAGTTTCCAAAATACATGAGGGGAAATAATGTTCCAGAGGAACCTATCAATAGGAATAGCTGCATCTCTCCACTACTTGAAATTTTTTTGATATTGTTCGGGAAAACCCAGCAAATATTCCAGCATTGCAAGGTAAGGCACCAAACATCTCTAGAATAAAGGCAGTCAATGGCCAAATAGAAAACCGATTCCTTAGAATTCTTGCAGAGAAAACATCTATTAGGCAGAATCATGACTCTCTTTTGGAGATTGTCAATGGTAAGAATCTTATTCTGCAAAACCATCCGTTAAAAAATGTTAATTTTAGGAGTTAGCCATTTATCCCATACCTGAACCCAAAAGGGAAGAGGATCCCAGGGCTTTAAAAATATCTCAGAGGCCGAAGCAACAAAATAGAGATGTGAAAGGAGCTTTCCTTGAATCAAATTATCCTCCTTAGTAGAATCCACATTCCAGACATTCAAATCCAGCAACAATGGTTTCAGCAAAACATCTACTTCAGAAAGATCAACCAAGGTCTAGTTTTCCCAATAATCTTTGGCCCATGGGCCCAATCTCTATTTACAAATATCAATAAAAGGAAGAATAGCATGAATGGAATTCAGAGGAAAATCTTTGGCCCAACAATCATCCCAGAACATAATTTTCTTGGTAGTACCCAAAATCCACTTAGCACCCTTAAAAGCTATCTCCTTAGCTTACTCGATATAATTCCAAGTAAAACAGCCCTACACCTTTACATTAGACACCATGAAGTCTGATATATGAGGGAACGAGAAGAGATATTTGTTGTGAATAAGATCATTCCATTATTTTTTCTCATCATAGATATGCCATATCTGCTTACCCAGAAGATCCTAGTTAATGACCCTTAGAGGCTGAATCCCCAACCCTCCCCACTTCTTCAGAGTAAAAACCTTGTCCCAAGCCACAATATCTAGTCTCTTTCTTTCTTCCACTCCAGACCAAAGAAAATCTCTCTGAATTGATTTAAACACATCTGCAATTTTTCTAGGGATTTTAAATAGACTCATTTCATAGATTGGGATACTCTGCAAAGAAGCTTTCCAAATTTGGTGTTTTCCTTCTTGAATTAGAATATCTCCCTTCCAATCTTCCAACTTCCTATTAAATTTGTCCACAATACCTCCCCAAAATGAGTCGGGAGGTTTCAAGCCCAATGGGAGACCTAGGTAAGTTGCAGGCAAGGCCCCAATAACACACCCAATAATTATAGCAATTATGTTTTTTCTTTCCTCTGACATATTTATAAAATAGACAGAGCTCTTGTTACAATTAATAATTTGACCTGTAGCTAGAGAATAAATAGAAAGAACCTGTTTGATCCTTCTGGCTTCCTAGATAGTAGAAGAACCCATAATAATCGTATCATCTACAAATTTATCATGGGAGCAAGGCCTAGAGGCAGAGGAAGGAATGAGGCCTTTTAAAGAACCACCTGAAGCCAATTTCTGAAAATAATGACCAAGATCACCCACCATAATAGCGAAGAGAATGGGGGACAAAGGATCACCTTGATGGAGCCCCCTAGAAGGCTTGAAGAAATAGGAAGAGGATCCATTCACAATAACTGCAGCTATTGATGTGCTAATAAGCTTGGATACAAGATGCAATAATTTATCATAGAATCCAAAGGATTGGAGAATCTTAATCAGAAATTCACATTCCAACTGGTTATAATCCTTCGAGAGATCGAGCTTCAACAAGAAACCATGGTTAGAAGAGAAATCGGTAGAATGAATGACCTCTTGAACCTTCATAATGGAATCTAAAATTTGCCTGCTTGGAACACAACTGATAGGGAGCCTCCTTATTTACCTTCTGAGTTTGCTTTAACTCTTCTTAGGTCTCTCTTAGGACCTCAAGGACTTCGTCAATCCACCCCTAAACTTGGAAAGATTCAATTCTTCCCACTTCAAATAAGAGCCTTCCTATCTTGTTAGGTTCACCATTTCTTGTGTTCTACAAGAACTTTCCTCCACAGTAACACCCATGCCCTAATCTCTATTTTGGATTTGCAGGAGGGTCAGTGCTTCAATCATCTCCATTCTTGGATTGCAAACAATTTTTAAAGTTCCCAAGTTGAGCCATTTCACCATCGAGTCTTGGATTCCTATCTTTTAGGCTTGTAGCCTTTTTCCTCCAATTAGGCCTCCTAAAAAGTAGGACAACACTTTTTCAGTGAAAAACATTCAAAGGACCCCAAAATATTTTGTGGTAGTGTTCAAGTAAAGAAAAAAACCACAAGGATTTTCTAGGTCTCTTGGTCTGACACTGTCCGTACACCCTGTTTCTAGAATGTGGCTTATTTCTTGGTTTTGGACCAGTTTTAGGTCTTTGGCTTCAAAACTTGGTAATCTGGTGTCTTGGGCACTCCTCCACATTATTTAATACCTACAAGACATCTCTCATGACATCCATGTCCTTCTTGGCTCATGTCAAAATCCTCCTGCAATTTAAAGCTATCTGTTACTTGCTTTTCCTAACCGGGCTCTTCAACTAGCTCGCCTAGGGCAAGTTCTTAAAAAACTACTTGCATGCATCTTTAGAGCTCCTCCTTCTAGATTATTGAATCTCCATGGACCTAATCTACATCCCCAAGTGGCCATATAGAACCAATGGTGGAAAGTGGAGTTTGGTCCACATCCTTGCTTCATTGTTAAAATAGGACAACAAACTGTCTGAAACTAAAGAATTTATAAACCACAAAAGAAAAGTAACTAAAAATAAAACTAAGTATTGGGAAAACAACAAAACCTATGCTTGGCCTCATTCAAATTCTCACTGTAAAAGGCCACTGGCCTATTCTCTTGATTCAATACTGCCCCAACAACTATACCACTTACATCACATTCAAGGGTAAACAACTTATCAAAATTAGGCAAAACCATAATAGGTTGTGTTGCCACTCTTTTCTTCAATACTTCAAAACCTCTAATAGCCTCTGGAGTCCACTTGAATTTAGTTTTCACCCCACCTTTTATTGTATCTAAGACTGGTGCACATATTTCACTAAAGCCTCTAATGAACTTTCTATAAAATTGTGCAAGTCCATGGAAACTTCTTACCTCAAAACTGCATGTAGGGGTAGGCCAACTTAATATTGCTTCCACTTTGCTAGGATCCATCTTCAAGGTTCCTTGTGACACCACAAAACCAAGATAGATCAACTCTTGTTTCATAAATTCACACATTTCCAAGTTAATGGACAACTTCTCCTCATGAAGTTTCTTCATCACAGTCTTCAAATGTTGGAGGTGTTCTTCCTTGGTCTTACTGAAAATGAGGATGTCATCGAAGTACACAACTAAAAATCTGCCTATGTAGTCCTTCAACACCTTGTTCATCAACCTCATAAAGGTTCTTGGAGCATTGCTAAGCCCAAAGGGCATGACCAACCATTCATAGAGCCCTTCTGTTGTCTTGAATGCTATTTTCCATTCACCCCCCTCCTTAATTCTGATTTGGTTGTACCCACTCTTCAAACCCAACTTGGTGTAGTACCTTGCTCCTCCCAAACAATCCATAATATCTTCAATCCTAGGAATGGGAAATCGGTATCTCACAGTGATTCTATTTATTGCTCTTGAGTCTATACAAAGACTCCACTTGCCTCCCTTCTTGGATACTAGAACCACTAGTACTGCACATGGACTAATGCTTTTCCTAATAAGACCTTGGTCCAAAATTTATTTGACTTGTTTTTCTATCTCCTTGTTTTGATCAGGAGTCACCTTGTATGCAGCCTTATTTGGTAGAGATACTCCAGGTATGAAGTCAATCTGATGACTTATGTCTCTTGGAGGTGGAAACATTGCTGGTGTCCCATCACTAACTATGTCTTTAAACTCTTTCAAAAACTCTTGCACTTCCCTTGGCAATGGTGTTTGTTCCATCTTCTTCTCTTCACTAGGCTTAAGCATGATAGCATAGTGTAAACCTTCTTCACTCTTTACTATCTGCAAATACTCTTTACCTCCCTACAATAAGACATTAGTCTCAGCTAATGTAGACCCCTCATCATCCACAAGTGACTGAATTTTATAAGTGACCCCATCTTTCTTGAAAGAATAAGAATTCTTCTCTCCATCATGCACTATTTTCCTATCAAACTACCATGGCCTACCTAAAAGTAGGTGGGATGCATCCATTGGGAGTACATCACACAATATTTTGTCCACATACTTCCCTATTGAAAAATTCTCCCATGCTTGCTCATTAACAAGAACATGCTGACCCTTATTCAACCATGTTACTCGGTATGAATTTGTATGGAGCATTTTTGCTAATCCCAAATTGCTGACTACCTCCTCTGAGATAATGTTATCGGTAGACCCTGAGTCTATGATCATCTTGCAAACTTTCCCAAGAATTGTGCACTTTACTCTGAATAGTGCCCTCCTTTGCTTGGCTTCTTCTTTGACCGGTTCTTTAATGAGTATTCTTCTAATCATAAGATTCTCCCCACTTTCTGAATCAAGGTTGATTTTAGGGGCTTTGCCACTGTTATTATCCTCTTGAGAAATATAATTTACTCTTTTCTCACCATGTGAGCTAGAAGCTTTCTCTGGGCATCTAAAGGCTGGATGGCCTAGTTGATTGCAATGAAAACACTTCATGTTTGCAAAGTGTGAGGCTCTTCCTGAACCTCCAAATCTACCTCTTCCACCACCTTGGAATCCTCTTCCTCTATTCATGCTGCCTCTACCACTGGTCTCATTGACTATCTCAGTCAATTTAGCTTCACCTTGGGACCTATAGTCACTACCTCTGCCTGCAAAGCTGCCTCTTCCTCTATTTTCTTTACCTCTACCTCTTCCTCTAGAGGTCTGATCATGTTTTGTCTTTCTCTTTTCTTCTATCTTTACAGCCATTTGGTAGCATTTTCTCACACTTGTTAAGGTAGCAAGACTCATCTCCTCTTGTATAGACCACTTGAGACCATTTTGGTATCTATCCAATCTAATGCTTTCATCCTCCACTATCTTGGACCTTAAGCATAACTTCTGAAACTCCTCTGTATATTATTGGACTTCAAGGTCTTTTTGTCTGAGGTTTTGTCTCTTCCTATGCATTTGAACTTCATAGTCATCTGGATGATAAGTTTGTTTCAGCTTAGCCAACATACCCTTCCATGTCACAATAGGACTCTAGCCCTCTTTCTCCCTTTCATTCTGAACATATTTCCACTAGGAAAGTGCTGGTCCTCTCAATATAGACTTAGCCACCTTGAGTTTTTGAGCATCAGTTACCCCATCACACTCAAAGTGGTTCTCAAGACTGTCTATCCAGTGTAAAACCAAATCAACATCCATTTGTCCACTAGACATTGGCACACCCTCCAAGGCTTTACCACTTAAGGCTTTGAGTGCCTTCAAGAAGGGTTCCTCTGGTAAGACCAGATCAGGGGTAGGTTCTTCTTCATGTAGGTCCCACTCCTTCTCCTTAGCTTCTTTTTCCTCTTTCTAGTCTACCTTGTCCTTGACTCTATTTGCCTTAGCTTAGACTTCATCCAAGAGTTGCTCCATTTGAGCCAATCTCTCTCTCAGCAACCTGTTATCCTCTTCTTGTTCATCCACTTTCTTGGCCAATTTAGCATTGGTCACCATCTTTCTTGATGCACTAGACTCCTCACTTGAGTCTTTGGTCTGCAAATTCACTAGCTGCACTATTTCTTCTTTTCCCAAATCTTGAACTTGGGCTCTGATACCACTCTGATAGGGAGACTCCTTATTTACCTTCTGAGTTTGCTTGAACTCTTCTTAGGTCTCTCTTAGGACCTCAAGGGCTTCCTCAATCCACCCCTAAACTTGGAAAGATTCAATTCTTCCCACTTCAAATAAGAGCTTTCCTATCTTGTTAGGTTCACCATTTCTTGTGTTCTGTAAGAACTTTCATCCACAGTAACACCCATGCCCTAATATCTATTTTGGATTTTTAGGAGGGTTAGGGCTTCAATTATCTCCATTCTTGGATTGCAAACAAGGTTTAAAGTTCCCAAGTTGAGCCATTTCACCATCGAGTCTTGGATTCCTATCTTTTAGGCTTGTAGCATTTTTCCTCCAATTAGGCCTCCTAAAAAGTAGGACAACACTTTTTCAGTGTAAAAGCTTCAAAGGAACCCCAAATATTTTGTGGTAGTCTTCAAGTAAAGAAAAAACCCACAAGGATTTTCTAGGTCTCTTGGTCTAACACTGTCCATACACCCTGTTTCTAGAATGTGGCTTCTTTCTTGGTTTTGGACCAGTTTTAGGTCTTTGGCTTCAAAACTTGGTAAGTTGGTGTCTTGGGAACTCCTCCATATTACTAAATACCTAAAAGACATCTCTCATGACATCCATGGCCTTCTTGGCTCATGTCAAAAGCCTCCTACAATTTAAAGCTATCTGTTACTTGCTTTTCCTAACCGGGCTCTTCAACTAGCTCGCCTAGGGAAAGTTCTTAAAAATACTTGCATGCATCTTTAGATCTCCTCCTTCCAGATTCTCAAAGCTCCATGGACCTAGTCTCCATCCCCAAGTGGCCATACATAACCAATGGTGGAAAGTGGAGTTAGGTCCACATCCTTGCTTCACTGTCAAAACAGGACAACAAACTGTCTGAAACTAAAGAATTTACAAACCACAAAAGAAAAGTAACTACAAATAAAAATAAGTATTGGGAAAACAAAAAAACCTATGCACAAATGGATTCCAGGGGTTACAATCACAAATTTAATCCGTTTTCATCAACTTTCACTTGTTTTCATTAAAAACTCTCTGCTCTTTGGTATACAGTCCGTACTCAATAAGTTTAGAACCCTCAAATTAGGGTTTTCCAGCACATATATACTCTAACTTAAATATCTTTACCCTTGGTTAAACTCCCCCTAGTTTAGACACCGAAATCTTAAGACAACTAAAAATGTTGTCAACAACTTTTGAAAAGTTGCTAATGTTGCTATGCAACATTTTTACATCTTTTACACAATTTCACTTTTCTTGTGTTTCAACACTAGTCTGACCCATCCAACCTTAGTCAAACCTTATAGGATACCTAAGGACCGTAAAGAAAACCATGACATCACCCTATCATTTGATGACATCATCAAGTACAATTCACTTAAATGAGCCAAAAAGAGCTATTTGACCAAACAGAAGCATAAAAATGAAAACTAACTTAAACACTCTTGGTCCACCTGACATTATGTATTTACATTACCCTACAAGAGGGCTTTTCACACAACCACACACCCAAAATGGCATGAGATCACCAACTGACTAGTTCCTCAAGGGTGCTCCTGCACCAACAACCACTCTACTGGGGAGGAATGATATGGGGAAGGATAGCTATCAGTCTAAGAGTAAGAACCTTAGAGAAAATTTTATACACCGAGTAACATAAACTGATCAACCTAAAGGAATCAAAAAAATTAGCATCGCGAGATTTACGGATCAAGGCAATGAAAGTAGCATTAGTTTCCTTAAGCATGGTTTTTGACCCAAAGATTTATTTAATAGAATTATAGATATCCCTTACCACTATGTGCTAAAATTTATGAAAGAAGAACACATGAAACCCATCTGGGCCCGGGGACTTATCCCCATCCAAAGAGAAAGAAACTAACTTGATTTCCTCTGAGGAAGGAATGGTAGTCAAAAAATTATTATTAGCTTCATCCACTAAGGAAGGGATAGAATCAACAAGCAAGGCTTGATTTCCCAAGGAAAGCATATGATCTTTGGAGAGAAGGGAGGAAAAAAATTCAACCATAGCCAAAGAAATACATTTATCGTTGCTAACCATTCAAGAAACTAACCTGAGTTTGGAGATTCTATTGGAAGCTCTATGTTTAGAAGTAGACATATGGAAGAACCTGGTGTTCTTATCTCTAGCCTTCAGCCAAAGTGACCTTGACCTTTGTCTCCAGTACACTTCCTCTTTAGAAATAATGTTATGAGTTTTCACCAAAAGAGAAGTCTTCCTATCCTTATGGTCTTGAGACATACTTTCCTGCTGGATAGAGTCTTGAATGATATCAAGTTCCTTTTGCAAATCAAGCTTGACTTTGAATATGTCACCGAACACTTCCTTACTCCAAGGCTGAATATTTTTTTTTATGTGCTGGAGTTTCTTAGACACCCAAAACATAGCAGACCCTCGAATGTTAAAATTCTGCCACTCCCTGATTCTCTTCTCTAACTCTGAATGGTCAATCCACATTTTTTTAAATCTAAAGGGGAAATTACCCTTCACCTTCATCCGATCAACAAAAAGGGAGAGAGGGAAGTGATCAGACCCAACCTTCGTGATTGAAGACAACGAGCAAAAAAAATTATTAAGATAGTTTCCAGATATTAAGGCATGATCCAGATGAACCTGAATAAGGTCCTCTCCCACTCTTCTATTAGACTAAGTGTACTTTACACCCTGCAGATCAATATCAACAAGTGCTTGGCGATTGACAAAATCCATGAGCTCAACTCTACCCTCCAGTCGACTCAAGCTATTAACCCCTCCAAACTTCTCATTATCTTGTAGAGGATAGTTGAAATCTCCCATAACTAGCCAGGGATAACCACTAAAACAAATCCTTTGATTCTCAACCATTTTCCAATAATTTTCTCTACCAGCCTTGGAATTGGGAGCATAGATATTAGTAGTCACCCATTCAAAATATAACTTGATATGGGTAAATTTAATGCTCAAACAATTTACATCATTATTTAGAATATCACCTCTAATATTATTTTTGTTCCAAAAAATAGCAATACCTCCCGAGACACCAATAGAGTTGGATCCAACTACCCCACCATTTTTGAAGATTCTAATTTTTTCAACCTTTTTCTTTAATCATTTTAGTTTCCAGAACAAGCATGATATCAGGTTTATGATCTCTTACCAAGTTCCTCAATGTATCCTTCTTATGGGCAGCATTAAGCCCCCTAATGTTCCATGAAATGACTTTCATTTCTTAACCAGAGTGCAAACAACCTGGATGGTCAATTTCTTACCATCCGCTATATCCTTTTTACTTTCTCTTTTTCTGATTTCTTTCTTTGAGGTTCTACCTGGTGTTCTCTTTTGGGATCCAACATCTGCCTTCATGCTACAAACCTTACTCCCTTTGAGCTAGGTGTTGAGAGTTTTCTCAACTATTTCTTTTGTTTCTTCCCCTTATGAGTAGTCCATGGAGCACCATTCAGATCCAAGATATTCAGACTGACATAAGGTTCTTCATCACCACTCCCAGACAGGGTATCTGGAGAAGATGAAGAATCCTCCTCCTCTGACTTTTTAGGGTCTCACGGTGGAGAATCCTCCCCCATAGTATCATTATCTAACTGAACAGTAAGATAGGCTCCTTCTACTTTAAACTGTGACTGTTCATCAGCCTGGATAGGAACAACTACCTCCACCGGCACCTCCTTCATCAGAGAATAAGATATATGTGTAATAGATTCCACTATTTCTCCCTCTTTCATGTTTTGAATCCCATTCAATTCAACCGTGTCACCAAGGCTTCCTTCCAGAGCTAGATCAGACTTGTTAACACTCTTACCTTCAGTTAAAACTGAAGTCTTCTTCTCCTTCCAGATTAGTTTGGGTTCCTTAGGAGGATTTGGTTCAAAGACCACTGCTTTGGGATCCTTTTTGACTTTTTGGGACAATTCTTTTCCCAATGACCCATTTTGTGACACAAAAACTAGGCAAAGGGAAGGGATTCAAATTCTACTTCTTGCTTCCAAATACCTAGTTTGGAGTTGATGTTAATAACCGAAGGAAGGCTATCAAACTGACAAATATTGACACAGATTCTTGCAAAAACTAGACAAGATTTGGCAGTCATCATCAAATCAATCGAGAGAAGCTCCCTACAAAAAGAAGAAGCAAAGCCCTTAAATACTTCCTTGTTCCAGTACTCGAGGGGCAATCCAGGAAACTTGACCTAGACGGAAGTGACATTGAAGAAATTTTCATAGTAATCCCAATTTGGAGTCCATTTACAGAAGGCCACAACCATTCTTCCAAACATCCAAGGTCCTTAGCATAGGACAAAATCCTGATCTTCTTTGTTGGAAAAAGAAAAGGATAAGAACCCCTTAGGTAAAGAAAATATGTCAACCCGACCCTTCAAAGCCCATATTTTCCTAAAAAAAGATCTAATCAGTTCAATGTTGGGCCAAGAGCCAAGGAACTTACCAACCAGGGTGAACTCCATTGAGGAAACATAGTGATCCACTAGAGAATCAAGAACAAAAATAGCTACTTCACCATCCACAAAGCCAGCCTTCACAGTTCCAACAACATGAGAGACATTCTTAGTGCCAATTTCTTCAAGGGAGCCTACTAGTGGGTCCTTTGGGCTATTTTTCACCAAATAAGGACTAGGCCCGATCTCTTAGATATTATCTCTAGCCATCAGTGGGCCTAGAGGCAGAGGATGAAACAAAGCCTTTGAAGGAATCTATGCAGAACTCAGCAAAGGCAATGCACATGTCATAATAGCCTGGCAGGGAGGCTGATTCTCCTTACCACACAAAGAAGAATCTGACACCTGCAAGGCCAGATTCAAAAAAGTTATAGGAGAACCCACCAAATTTTTGGCCATGTCCACCGTAGAATTCTCCAGCCCAACACCAGAACCAGGGCCCACAGCAAGGCAACCATGCCTGGTTGGGACCCCATTGAAATTTGAAAATCCTTTCCTGCTTGAAGCCTCTCCCATTTCTCTCTGCTTAAATAGACTTGTTGTTAATAATAATGAAATGGAAAATATAGAAAGGATTAAAAATTCCTTCGCCTCGTTTTACCATAATATTTTTACTTCAAAAGATACTGAGGAGACCATTTCCTTCAGAAAGGAGTATAGAACCATCATCCCCAATAGGATGTCCATCCAAAAATATGAACTTCTTGGATAGAGCATCTTTATGGAGGAGATTTTTAAAGCCATTAATAGTTTAAAGAATGATAAATCTCCTACACTCGGTGGTCTATCTATTGAGTTTTATAAAGCCAATATTGGCTGGATTTATAACAATCTGTATGACATCTATGCTAAAGCTTATGCCAAAGGCACTTTGGGTAGTTCTATTAACAGAGGTATTATTAAACTTATTCCTAAAGAAGGGGACAAGGCTCTTATTAAAAACTGGTTCCCCATTACCCTCCATAATATTTCCTACAAAATCCTTGCTAAAATCATGGCCATCAAACTGGGAAAAATACTGCCTAAGTTTATTAGCTCTACCCAAACTAGTTTTATTAAGGGGAGATACATCCTCGAGAACCTCATAACCATCTAGGAAGCTATGAACTGGGCCAAGAATTCCCAACAAACCTCTTTTATGCTTGTGTTGGTCTTTGATAAATCATACGACAGAACTGAATGGGGTTTTATCATCATGATGCTTGAGGCCTTTGGATTCCCTAATGTCTTTTGCAACTATATTAAGCTATTTCTCAATGATGCATCTTCTCAGGTGGATGTTAATGGCTCATTACCTGACTCTTTTTCTCTAGGTAGATCCATCAAGCAAGGTTGTCCCCTGGCCCCTACTCTTTTTGTGATTTCCTGTGAAGGACAAGATTACATAAAAACTTGATAAATGGTAAAACAGATTGAGCTATCATTAGCTAGTAGGGTTTAGGTCTATCAAAAGATCCTTTCATCCTATAATATCTACTACTCATCTTCTTGGATGTTTAATAATTATCCAATTGTGGAGATTCAGATGGCCATTCAAAACTTTCTTTGGTCTAATGGTAAAGGCAATAAGAAGTTTCATGCTATCAAATGGGACTGGTGTCATATTGACAAACATCGTGGGGGGCTAGGATTGAAAGATCTCAGAATACAGGGGATCACCCTGGCTGCCAAGTGGATCTTTCATTGTTTATATGGGGATGAACCTTGGAAGGTTATTTTTAGATGTAACATTGAACGTGATCTCCCTCGAAATGCTAAAACGTGGAAAATTCTCCCATTTAGTGACCTACTTACTGGAGCCTTTCTTGTCACTGTTCAAGGATTTTCTATCTTTAAAACTATTTGGAAGGCCTAGGAGTATATTAAAGAATTCATGTCTAATAAGAATTTCCATGATCATAATCATCTATATGGTGTAAGGTTGATTTGGTGGAATCTCCACCTCTCAGGTAAACCCCTGGCTTTATCCCAAGGTTTCTTTGCTAAAAGTTGGATAATATGGGTATCTCTTAACTTATGGACCTCTTTGAGAAAGACTGCCTAATTGGCTGGGAAGATCTCAGAAACATATTCAGTATATGTATGTCCCAAAAGAAAACATACAATATGATTTTCAAAGCTATTGTCTCTAAAATTAAATCCAAAAAAATTTATTGTATTTTTTATAACAACTTTGACATTATTAAGTATATCAATAAGCTCTGGTATTCTAATTTGGAGGGTAATTGCTGCAAGAAACTCTTTAACAATCTTTGGAAATCTCCTATTGACCCTAAAATCAAATGTTTTAAATGGCTTATGCTCCTCAACAGAATTCCGTTATGCAAAGACCCCTCCTATACGGATCTTTGTAGTCTTTGCAAACTCCCTAACTCTTGTAGACATATATTATTTGATTGTAAATTTGCTAAAGATATTTGGAGGATGTTTGCTATCACTTATCCTAAATATCTTAATATATTTGAAATTATTAATGGGCATGTTTAGGGTTTAAATAAAGATGCTAATCTGACATGGAGCATTTTGTCTTCTAAAATTTTATGGCAGATTTGGAAATGCAGAAATGAAGAGAGGTATCAAGACACTCCTAGATCCCTTACTGAGTCTTTTCAAAAATTCACATATTTCAAAATTTCTTCGTAGGTCTCTGTATCAACATGCTGATTAAGAGAGAGAATCATAAAAGGTTCATCCAAAAAATCACACTCCACCATGTTTGTGTTCAAAATGAAGTATGGTTATGAATGGCAAAGGCATATGGACAACATGGAAATCTTCGACTAGACGATGAAGAAACTTCATAAAGAGATTAGAAAGAACAAGAATGCCACTGATAATCAAATATATATGCTGACTCAAATCCAAGCAAGGAAAAGCATTGTCTAGATTGAGGGAACTATGGGGTGGACTGTCTGGGTGGAATCCCATGAAGTGATTCTACACTAGTTCCTATGTTTGCTTTCCTTAGTTTTGTTATATACTTAATGTACTAATACTATGACATTCTCCGTGTGAGCCTTTGCCTCCGGTTTTTGTTTACTTCGTTGTATATTTTGATACCCTTATAATTAATACAAAAAATATATGTATATATCTATATGTATATATCTATATGTCTATATATATATAGATATATACACATATATATATATATATACATATATATATATACATACATACATATATAAATACATATATACATACATATATACATATATATATACATATA
>MU228436.1:1749629-1791673 GCA_018584345.1 Thuja plicata
GTGTGATCCATCATCAGGATGAGAGAGCATTAAGGAGAAATAATAATTTATTTCTCCTTAATGCTCTCTCATCCTGATGATGGATCACGGAGTGTGATCCGAAACGTTGATGCTTAAAAAATACACACAATCAAAAACCAGAAACTCAGCTCTGATAGAGTTTAGTGTTAGAAGGCCACGAACATAATGTAAAATCAGAATAATAGGGAGATATAATAAAACACCAAGAAAACAAAAATTGTAACACACAAATAAATCTTTATTCATATTCCAGCTGCAATTACATCATGCCTATGTTATGAATTCTTACACAATCATTGTAGGCTACCCATAATAATACAAAGCAAATGTATTTGTAGCTTGTTAATACTGCTCAATACACAAGAAATTCCTTTGAGAAAAACAATGCATAGGCTAAAAAAAGGCACGTAGTCCCAAAAATTAAATAAAAATATGCTTTATTTGAAAAAATGAAGTTATCTAAAACTCCAATAGGAGTCATCTTTGTTTTTAAGCAATAAAAACTATTGCCTAAATAAAACTAAAAAGCTAAAGCTGCAATAAAACTAAATAGATAAAGCTGCAATAAAACTACAAAAGATTCATCTTGCATGAAAAATATTTGAAACATCAAGCATCTAAAAGTAATATGTTTGATATTTTTGAGCTTTTAAGAACCTTTGAGCATGCATACATAGAGGCATTAGAAACTATGAAGATTTTATTCATGAATTGACTATTTAAAACAATGATTAGAAGTGTAAAGTCATACAGAGAGGAGGTTCTCATGAACAATCATATTAGGTTGAGAAATCACATCGAAGGGGCCACAATCACATGAGAAAATTGTGCTAAGAGGGAGGAAAAAGCATTTTCTGAGAGCCCATGTGAAGGGAAAGAGACAATGGATTGCATTTTTTAAGGTACCATTTCATAAAATGTTTAGATGTTTTTCTGGTGTCACCCTGAATTTTTTTTCATCCAATGTACCAAAAAAAAGGAAGACATTGTAAGACTACATCTCATTCTCCTTGAGTGAGAGTAGTGATATCAGAACTCTTTCCTCACTTGATACTTCCTACAAAGTTTGGAGAAAATATTTGTGTATCATCTTTCGTTATATCTGCAATATCTGGATCATTAACACCTTGGCCAAAATAGGTTGAGGTTACTCTTTCACTATTATGCATAGCCTCTACATTACCATACTATCTTTTATGAACGGTGTAAAAGGTAGATCCAACATTAATAACAACTACTTGAATAACTTGGGGTGAAGGATTCCTATGTGTAGGTGCCACCAAAAATGTAGTTGACTTGAACTGCAAGTCTAGAAAATGTAAAGACATTGTCTTGGAAAAATATATATCACATTTTCCTTCCTATATGTTACATGTGGGTGGATCTTTGCACTTTCGTCATGCTCTCAAGAATAAGGTAAAAAATCATTTACTTTGAGCAGCTATTGTTTTTTCCACACCGTGATTTTTTGCCTCTTACAAGGGTTTCCATGATAAAATATTTGTGTTATGTGTGTTGAGATTGTGGATGCTTGATATTTTTTAGTGTCATTTGTTTACTTCAGTTATATACTTTGTGGTTTGGAAGTTAATGGTGCAGTTATTCATATTGGTGGTTGAATTTGTTCATTACCAGTTTTAACTGATTCACCCCGCCTCTTAGTCATAATATTTCCAATACTTTCAAACATATCAGAAGTAAATTCTCCTCCTTTGTTAGTTATTAGGTATTTAATCCTTCTACCAGATTAATTTTAAATTCTAGTATTGAATATTTTAAACTTCTCAAATGCTTTTGATTTTTCTCTAATAAATACGACCCCCAAGTCAATCTTGAATAGTCATCATTAAAAAGTGTAAAGTATCTCTCACCTTGAAAACCTCTTGTTCTAGTAGGAAAAAGATATATCAGTGTGCACTAACTCTAATAAAGTAGTGGATGAATAGTATTTTTCTTTAAATAATTCTCTCCTTTGTTTTCCTTCTTGACATCCTTAGAAATCACATTATCTAGTTTTCATAATTTAGGTAAGTTTCTTACTGCTTGAGAAGAACTTATATTTACCAAATTATAAAATTTTATGTGACACAACCTTCAGGGCTGAATCCAACTATCATCAGTCTAAGATAGAAAACAAAATCCTTTTGAAGCTCCTTCAAGAAGGTACATATTTCCTCACATCATTTTTCCAACTACAATCACATCTTCACATCTCTTTTGAATATTACATTCAAAAGAGATATAAACCCTTCTCACACATCTGTCCAACACTCAAAATATTTTGATGTAAACCCTTCACATAATAGACATTGTCAGTGTTATTCTTTAAGCATCAAAAGTAATAAATCCTCTACCAACAATGTAAGAAACCATATCATCACTAAATCTAACATGACCAACGTCATATTTGTTAAGTCAAACACACTTACTCTTATCTCTAGTCATATGATGAGAACATCCATTATGAATTAACTATTTATTTTTCTTTCTTCTAACATATAAAGTAGTTTTGACATCATCATCTATCTTAGCATAGATGTTAGAAATTTCAATTATCTATTTTTTTTATCTTCTTCAATATAAAAAAAATAGTATTCTTCTTCTTACTCATCATCTAAAATACTAACATCTTTCTTCACATAATAAGCCTTTTATTAAACTTTCTTAATCTTCTATCTAGAACCCTTCTCTGGACATCTAGTAGCCAAATGACCAATTTTACCATATTTAAAACATTGTTGAGGTAATATACATTTTTACTTTCTAGTGCCTTTCTCCATCCTTCTTGCAAACTCCACTTCAAATTCTTCTTCTTTATCATCACCATTAGGATCTTCATGTAATCTAGTTTTCTTTAAAGTTGTCCTTGATCTACTCTTCTCTCTCCCAAACTTCCTTAGCTCAAATGGGGTCAAGGTGTCAAATAAATATTCTTTAGTAAACTTCTTTAGATCATACAGCCCCTTAATCACTGAGATCTTGTCACTGTAGTTGTTTGGTAATGTCACCAAGATGTTTTCCATGAAATAATCATCAGTAATAGTGCCTCCTTGGTACTTGAATTTATTCACAACATTATCAACTCTCTAAAAATATATTTTAATGTCTTCACCATCTTCTATTCTTATATTTTCATAGTGTCTCTTAGCTATAATCTTCTTAGATTACTTAACCCTATCATTTCCATCATAGGTCTCTTTAAATTTTTTTAAAACTTATAAGAAGCCTTCAAATAAATAACCTTAGCCAATTCAGTTTTTGATAAAGCACTAGTAATATAATAACTCACTTTTTCATTCTCCTCATACGCCTTGATGTCATTCTAAGCATTAAGGTCATTATAAGGAAATAAATACTTTGTCTCCACATGCTCCTAGGTCTTGTAACCAAGCAAAACCAAATTATAAACTTTCATATGACCTTTCCATGAAATGTAGTCTACTCCATCAAACGTAGAAATGTTTAATTTATGTGCCATCAGATCTACCTCAATTCGTTAAGCTGTTCACTAAGGAACTAAGCTCTGATACCAATTGTTGAACAAGTCGAATAACTTAGAGAGAGGTGAATCATTTATTCCCATACACTATACAAAACTTTTTCTCTGTCAGTAACCTAATAAATAATAGCAATAACAACTTCTAATATATCATTTGAGTACTTAAAACATCTAAAGAAAATGTAAAGATGAAAATTAAAGAACACCAAGATTTATGTGGAAACCCCAAATTCCAAAAAATCTCAGAGAAGCTAATTCTCATGAAATGAAAATATTTATTAGGGTGACCCTATTTAATGTGATTTTTACAAAGGCTCACTATCTATTGTGTTAACTATAGGTAGGCTCACTATCAGTTGGGATAACTATCGTTAAATATGAATAAGCTCACTGCCTATACAAAGATGCTCACTACCAATACAAAGAGGCTCACTGCCAAAAATGAATGAAATGAGATTAAATCCACCACTATGATCATTGTCACCAAAACTCTTCCACGCTCATGATAAATACATAGATCTGCTAAAACATATTCGCGATCACTTATCATAAAAGCAATGCATAAGCCACCAAAAATTAGGAATTCTTGCTCTTCTTATACTGCTTGATGCCATCAACCATGTCGGCCAAAATAATTTGAAATAGGTTGTACCTAGACATTCTACAATCGTAAGGAATGAAATGTAGACCACCTTGACCAATACAACTCATTTCATACATACCAACAGACAACACCTTCTCCAAATCCATTTGGTTCCAATGGTCTTGATGAACACATTACATAATAACTACTAGGACTAAGACCAAAACAAAACACATTCCTAATAGGATCAACTTCAAACAACCGCTCCACCGATCTCTTGTACACAACATAGAACAAAAACCAAAAAGGATAAGGATATATATCTCAAGCACATCTTTCTGTGAACACTTGTACCGAGAGACACATACTATAAGTACAACTACCAATACTACCAAAACTATCAGTACAAACCAATCGATCCAACCAAAACATGAAAATGCATAGGATAAGTTGACATCAATGCTAACCATTAATGAAAACAACATGAATAGTATCAACTTCATATTCTAATAAGTTAAAGATGGGGTTGATGATCAAACAAAAATTTTCAATTGGCTTGTCTCTAAAGTAAATTTATTGATTGTAAGTATCGATTCCCTTAATAGAAAGCTTAATATGCTACGTTATATTGTCAACTAGGGGATTGCCATGTATAATTTAAATAAGATGCTTTCTCTAATCCAAGTGGTCCTGAAAGATGTCAAGACAACGAAGGTAGAATAGGAAGATTAAATTAGGATTTAGGAGGAGAGTATAGGAAAGGTGCATGAAAAAATTAGAGATTTGGTTGGTGTTAGCAGAATTGCAATGCAAAGTAATAGTTCAATGACCTCAAAATGTTAAATAAAAAAGCTTAGGCACTAAAATGTAGTGCTATGAGAAAGGGAAAAAACATGTCTTCCATTATTGTTACTACTGGTTATCATAAGAGTGCTACTAATGATCAACAAAATTTGGGTTCAATTTCTCTGCAAGGTCCTTTGGCTAGAACACATAGCCATAGTAAAGTTTAGAGAGATTAATCTCACGTCATCCACGATGTTTTGGATGTAAATAAGAAATTTATGCGTAAGAATATGGAGGCTACAAAGATGTTAAAAAATCTTGAGTAGTTGTGTGAGCCTTGAACATTTTTTCTATTGGTCTTCCTATTGCTTTTCTTTTGTGATTCATTTTCTTTTTCTCGCTAATGGTAGTTTCTTAATGTAAACAGTTTCAAATTCCCTCCAAAACCTATTTTTGTCGAATAAAAAACAATATAGATTTATCAACAAGATATTTCGTTATAGATATTTAAAACCCAACTATAGATTTATGCTATGTTGATTCTCAAAGTTTTATTTCAATGTCTTCTAAAAATTTATGAAATATTACTTTAAAAAATATTGATAGCTTGGCTGGTGGAAAGGAGACATGTTTTATAATTTCCATTCTCTACACTTTAGGGTCTAATAATATTCATTCCCCTTAATGATAAATTCTTTTGCATGATAGAATTATTAAATGATGTCTAGCATGTGAAAAGTCATACATCTCAACAATGATTTATGTTTTAATTTTTAAGACTAGGTGTTTCTTTGTTAGATGGAAGTACGAGCTAGGTGAGAAAATAATTATAACTAAATTATGAATAATTTAAAATTTCGTAATGAAAAATTTACTCTACCTTACATTCTTATATCATAACATTTAAACATTTCTTATAGTAATATGAAATATTATTACATTATAATAATACAATTTGAAACTCGATTACAATATTATTTTAATTAACATTCTATTTATAGTTGAAAAAATATTTAACTTATAAAATAAAGAAAGAAAATATACATGAAGAAATATATAGTCTTTAATCATCTCACTTTGATCACACTCTCGAGAAAATTACACACCAAAGCATGTATTCATATTAGCTTCAATCAATACATTACAATATTTCCATAAAAGATTTACGAACATAATAAACCATTTCCTATAACAAACCCAAAAGACTCCTAAATCCCATCGATTTTCAATCTCGAAAAAATCTTTTACCTGAATTAGTTTCGAATGGTGAAATGAGCATTCGAGCTCATGAACAATTGCTCTTGACGTTTTATTATCAGCAAAGTTCTACTCTCTTGGAAAACAATAGGTACATAAACTAAGATTATATATTTCTCGTCTACTTTGATAAAAGGTTCCCGGCTCATTTCTGATTGCTTTGAGAGCCTCATTTGACATATAATCCGAGGGCATATTGTAGAATTTAATCAACATAAAATCTCTTTCAATTGATTGAGGGAGGGGATAAAAATTAGAGATCCAATCATTTACCATAAATAATAATTAAAAAAAAAAAAACTAAACTAAACAAAACTAAACTCTATCCCATCCTTCATTAATGGGCCTTCATTTAAGATCTCTAGCCCATTGATCTATATTCGACAAAGAAAAAGCCATTACTTAAAGATTTGATTTCGACTTTTGTGCCACAATTCTCAGAGAGCAATTTTCTAATTCAAGCCCTCGCCTGACATTTCCCTACCAACTTTATAAAAAAAAAACATAGTCCTTCAAACAATCCACTTCTTCTTTGATGATTTTCATTTTAATTATCATTGCCTTGTTGTTGACCACCTTGTTAGATAGAAATACTTGGTGATTATTGTTCTCAGATTTGGGAACCCATTGTGAGGGAGGAGGCTTCCTCTTATGGCACGCTTGATTATATTTACCATAGCAATGGTTTCCTTTAACAATGGTATCATTCTTTTGTTTGTTACCTTCTACAACCATATTATCAAGATTTAGTCCTGAAACATATTATTTCATTCTCCAATAAGTTGAGCACCAGCCTCCTGTAACCAACTCCTCTCTAAACTACTCCTTTATTCTTTCATCTCGATGGATGTCAATAACGTCGATCCGCATCACTCTACTCTCCTCTACATTTTGGATATAATGTTTTACCTTCAGATCACGAGATTGAGACAATATCTCTTCAAATTCCACGAAGTCAGGGTCAGTATCTAAACGCTTAAAGTTGTCCCATGAATCGGACTAAAAAACTGCTATCTTACCATTGTTAGAGCACCATGTGAGATGATATGTAACTAACGGTACATCCAAATAAGTTTATCCTTGGAATTCCAAATGGATCATGGCTTAGAAGTTAATCCTATGCATGTTGATGATGACGTATTGAAATCTATTCATGATTTTGAGTATCCTCTTGTTCTGTGATCTGAGATATATATATATATATATATATATATATATATGGGGATCCTCATATCTAGCCAATCCTAGATACTCTTGTTTTAGTCTATGTTGTACCTCTTCAATTTATATAAAGGATGTCCTATTACTATGTAGTATTTGTGTGTTTGATTCTTGAGGCTACTTTGAAATCTTTAGAATGTAAGGACAAGGTTTCTTTAGAGGATCCTATTTTATCAAGTTAGAGATTATTCTTGTAACTTCATCTTAATTGTTTATTTGTTTAGATTCATCGATTAATACTTGTGACATTCGTGTTCTATAAAATCGTCATTTTCCTTCAAATTTGAAAGAAAATTTAGATAGTTTTTTTTTTCTTTTTTTTAAATTATATGATAGTCGCTACTAAACTATTATTAAATCTTTTTTTATGGAACTCTTTCAACATCAATGTTCACATAGTCCTTTTGTTGATTAGGAATGTATCTAATTGGATTTTTGCATCTTCATTCTTCATAGAAAATGTGAATCTTCAGTATCTTCCGGAGACATCATGATACATCTTTATTCTTCAAATTATCTAAATTATTGTTTAAAATATGAACATTCTTGTATTCATACGTATTTTTGTTTCTTCCAAAACTCAAAGAAGTATCTTTTTTTTATAATGGATCTCATTTTATATTTGGTAAATTACCATTTTTTTTGCATTGTTACATAGTCTCTCTTTTTTCCCTTGAATGGGAGGCTATCAACTGTATATTCAAGATGGATATGGTCCCTGGGGTTATTGATGAGTTCTCCATACATTAATGATTTTATCACTTTTACATGATATTTTTGCATTCTTACTTTTGTAGTGAAGTTCTTTCATGTGTGCTTTTTTCTCCTTTACTCTATTTGTGAGAGATTTTTTGGACATGGGTACCTAAAATACTTTATACCTAGGAGCCATCATGCACCATTCTTTCATCCTTATATCATTTGTTGCTTGTTGATCTAAATAAAGCATCGTGATTAACAAGATCATTATTGGGTCCTATTCACATGCTAAGTGAACATGGGTTCTAGGAGCTTTTGTAGATGTATTGTTTGTTAAAAATATCTTGTCATTTACACTTCTTCTCCTTGGTTCTTTAATATTTTTGAGTCATCCATCTCATGTTACAAGATAAAGACACATGCCATCATCTCAGCTATTCTTATCCTTCATCTTTTCTTTATAAATAAGCTCTTTGTATCATATAGATCATAGATCATCATTTGATTATATATAATAGATCTTAATATGAATCAAGCTCATTTCAGGGATTCTTTTGTTTCTGATGTGATCTTGGCGGGTTTAGCTAATCTTTAGCTACTAAATGAAAGCAAAGCATTTTGTAACCAATTCTACACATACTTTCTTCTACATATATTTTTTGAGACATTAATTGAGATACTATATGAAATTATTTGAAAATCATTGTTATTAGGAATGTAGCTTAAATTATACATTGAGTGGTTTGTAATGTTATTTTCATAGAATAATTTCATAGAATTTCCTATCTTCAAAGTAAGGAATAAAGAATCACTTCCTTGAGCATGACATATTTCCCTATCTCTTTGGGATCTTTTTGAGAAGAAAAACCATAAATCAAAAAATATGTGGTTTTGTATAGTCCTAAAAATTTAGTACCCATAATTAGGTGCTTTAGGACATACTATGCCCCATTTTGGTGATTTCGAGGTTTGAATGCTTGTTATTCTTGATATAGGTTGTAACCTATCTTTTCTTCTCTCGCACTTATTCACTATCCCTGATCTCCTAGTGAAATTTGACATGTTTTACCTAGGAAACATTGCCATTGGTGATTTGTCCCTGGAACACATTACCAATGATGATCTGTCCCTTGGGTTTTGGGCCCAAAATTTGCCCAGAGCTCAATATCAGGATCTTTTCTAAGGTTTTCAATTGTGATCGGCCTGGATCAAATTTCAATCTTAAAATGAGGGAGTAAATTATAAAAAAGGACCTTCTCTCCTCTCATTTGGCATATCATAATCAAGTTCAAGGATTTTGGCATAAGTTAATCAAGTGCAAGCTATCTATCAACAAAGCGCAATCAAGAGAAATTGATGATTTGGATTCAAGAGTTGAAGACAAGAATTTAATTAAAGATCTCCAAGTCTCCATTTCCTCAAGATACATCAAATTAATGGAAATATTCTCCAATTAATTTAATTTTCACTCCTATGATGGCCAAGTAGAGGAATTCTTAATCAAGAAATAAAATTCATTCATCCTTCTTTCTGTCTCTCTCCTTTGCATGTGGTTATCAAGCATATCTACATTCTTGATCTTGGAGTGGAAATCATAGAAATATATATATTTGTGAGGGTATCATTGATCTTACATCACATTCAAAGGTCAACTCTTTGGATTTCAATCACATTCAAGCATCTTTATAAATTTGAGTGATTTCTACATCCGTAGATGAGCATTTATGCAAGGTAAATCAACAATTTTCCTTTAAAATTATTTTATTTATAAAAATTTCTATAATATTTCAAGGTTGATTCCTAAAGAGGGGTTTTACCAAGGAAAACCCCCTTTCCCTACTAGGGTATACATTAATGGCGTATATTTGTCAATGATGAATATTTTACATCAGTAACGTGGAAAATGGTAAATATTGTACTAATCAGGGGTGGCCACTTTCCTCAGACTTTATAAATATTTGATCGAATGCATGACCAAATCACCCATCATTTTATGTAATTAATTGTACCTCTATCAAGCTTTCTGCAATAGATTCTATATTTTCTATAGAGTAAATTTAATATTTTTGCCTACACTTTCTAAGGTTTTCTTAATAGATGGTCATAATTTGCCAATAGACATATAAAGATTTATTGGCTTTGAGGACCAAATTCATGAACTCTATTATAATCTCCAATTAATTGGATGACCCATAATCACCTTGAAAGTTATAAAAGATGTTCTATAGGTAAGCGGGATTCACCAAATATTTGTATACAATGTAAAATTGTCGTCGAATTCGTCAAATAAGGATTGCTATAAATATATCAACTGAGTTTAGATCTATCAAGAATTGCATTTGGTCAATTCTGAGTAGTGAGCCTTCAATTCAGATCAATAGAAGAGTTTTATCCCAGGAACAACCATTACTATTAACTGCATTAGTGACTACTAGTGACTTAAAGGTAAGTGATTATATTTTTGAAGTGTACTAATATTATCCTGAATTCATGTTTATCTATTTGCACTATTGAGTTCATTCTTATTCAGTGGGGACCTATTAGTGGTCACCTAGGAGACCTCAAGCATCTAGATTATAGGCCATAGGGCCAAGGAATTATATACTCTATTATTACTTCTTCAATGAGTTGATATTTGTTTGCAACCCTTATTTTTTTTGAGATGTCAGATATGAAAAAGGGTAGGAATCATGAATGTGGGGAAGGCCTAAAGAGGCCAAAAAAACATAGAACTTTGTCTTCATACTTTGGCATTGGCAGATATTGTGGTAAAAACTAAGAAGGTACATCATCACACTTGTACAAGTACAAGATTCACAACCTACACCACATATTGAATAAGGAAGAAAACCTGATATCTTAGATCATGATGAACTTGAAGAAGATTTTATGTTAGATACCTAGGTTAGCCGAATGATATAATGAACTTGGGTGATAATGCCACAGATGATAATCCATGAAAGAGGAAAATAAAAGACAAATAAATAAGGATCAACCCAAATCAAAAAAGGATTAGGATTGGGACCTGTCAGTGGGGAATGTTCAGATTACTTAGGCATCAAAGTGTCCATTTATTGAACCAGTACCAAAACTAATTGAAGGTGAGACTCCAATAGAATGCAGGTGTAAGATTTGCATTTGGAAACATAACAAGGAAAAGAGGTTACAACTAAAAATTGACACCATAGAAAATCATATGGGTAAATTTTACGAAAAATAAATGATAGACAGAGTTGAAAAATCAGTGATAATTTGGAAAACAAAGGAGGAATGTCAGCATGTTAGGAATGCTGAAGAATTTTATTTTCAGGATAAATTACAGACGAGTTTTGCTGAATTTAAAGGCTCTATTAAAGTGTTTCTTGAAAAAGAAATGCAAATAGAACAACTGGGAAAAATCCTTCAGTTAAGTATTCTTTTTTATATTTTGAGCACAGAGTGTGCTATGATAGATTACCCACCAATGAGTGGTTTATTACACTTTTTGGAATTTCCTAACTATCCTAATAGTCGCTGGTTAGTAAACAGTGGATGGGAATGGGCAAGTTGTCTTGATGAGGTTGAAAAAGTAGATGCAAAGGTAAAAATAAGAGAGTAAAACTTTTTTACATTATCGTTAGATGAAGTTACAGTAGTAGATAATACTTTGTGGGTATGCATGCATGTTTATACTATATAGAATCATGCTTTCCAACCTTATCTACTATCTATTGCTAAATTGAATGTTAGTGCGAAAATGGAAAATTTATTTCACCTAGTAAAGAGTTCTTTAATGAAATATGGAGGTATGGATGACATGACAATTACCCAAAACTTAGTGTGTTTTGGAGCGAATGGAGCTTCAGTAATGCAAGGTCACATGAACGGTCTTTGCAAAAAGATAGAAACTTCTTGTGCACCCTATATTACTAGCATTCACTGCATGGCCCAAAGAATGAATCTAGATTTTCAAATTATGAGAAAGCATGCTCTAGTAAAAAAAATGAACATTTAATCAAAGAGATCTAATCAGACTTATTTTGAAGTCCCAAATGATTAATATAATTTTAACACTTTGTTGATGGAATAACCGATGGGAACAAGATTCTTAAGGATAATGATACCAAATGGATATCTTTGGGTGCACCAGCTCATCAAGTTTTTTTAGAATATC
The DNA here is from genome assembly GCA_018584345.1 of Thuja plicata. Lineage (NCBI taxonomy): Eukaryota > Viridiplantae > Streptophyta > Pinopsida > Cupressales > Cupressaceae > Thuja > Thuja plicata. The sequence goes on from MU228436.1 coordinate 1,761,849, forward strand.
CATCCTTGATTGGACTATTTCAGACAAATCATGATGAATAAGAAAAAAAAAAATTCCAGACCTATTTTGGAGATTAATTAATATAGAGACACTCTTAACTTTAGCAACTCTTCTCGCCATGCTAGAATAAGTAATGAATACTATGAAAAAAGTCCTACAAAGAACTATGTATATTGCAAAATATGATAAGTTGCGTAAGATGGCCTATTTCACCCTTGATTATCTCCATTGAAGTCAACCAACATTATCTAATGAAAAGTTTGCTAAGTGGCGGACACTCACAAATTTGAACAATCATGATAACTTTTTAGAGATGAGTGCAAATGGAGAGTTATGTGCTAGTTTAGGTGGAGTTGAGATACCAATGTGCTACTTTTCCATGGTCAAGGCCGAGGAACTAGGAAAGTACCCCAATAAATGACTACCAAGAGTTACAAAGGAAGAGTTTAGCAAGATTGTTGAGTCTGCTTCAATGAATAAAATTTCCTATGATCTTTCCTCACATATTATAACTAGATTCCCTCCTCAAAAAATACTTGAAGCCATGTCTATTGTGTTTCCTCAAAATTTCTCTCTCAAAAATTAAGTTGATTTTCAAGTTCTAAGTTACCGACTCTATTAAAGAAATTTTGGAAATCTGAAGTATTCAACAGAGTAACTATAAATGAAATTTTAGATGAAACTTGTCTTAGAGAGAAATCAGCCCATTTTTCATACACTATGAGGGAAGAAAATGACATAATGGAGAACCCTCACAAATAGGGATCTGTAACAAGGCTTTGGAGAAATCTAGGCTAGAGAGAAATGTAGTGTGATTCAATATTAGAATATTTCAATCTTGTTGATTTATGTCTTACCATGATATTGGGTTTGGTGGAGGATGAGAGAGTTTTTAGTTCTTTGGGGTTCCTAAAACAAAATCTAAGAAACAAACTAGAAAATAATTTGGAAAATTACTTGAGGATCTATACATCTAGGTATGATGTCCACACTTTTCCTTATGATAGGGCACCGAAAATATGGAAGTCCAACTATGGAAGAATAGGTTTGGGCAACACTTTAAATCAAAGTTCTAGTGGGATAATTCACTCATGTAATGACAACATTGTGATGTAGTTCATCAGAAGTATACAAACACAAAGTGAAGAAAACATAGACAAGAATCAAGAAGCTCTGAATTTGTTGAGGAGGAATGAAAACTTTAAGAGATTTGGCACTAGATGTTCCTAGGTATTTATTAATATTATTACTCTATCTCATCATTCATACTGTAAACACATATTATTGTGGTTCATAACTTGATGATATTTTATGTGTCTGTTAACTTTTTGCAATTAAAATTTAATATTCATTTGCAATTGCACTTTTCAACTCTCTATTTTTGGATAGAAAATAGAAGAATAAAAGAGCGTAATGTGTTTATTGATAGAGTGATGTTTATTTAGACATGTTTATATTTTCATAATTTATTTAAAATATATCCATATCATTATGATACAATTCATTCAATACACAACTTGCTGTGATTGTCTATGCAAAAGTCAATACAAAATTTTAGAATCCTTTGCAAATGACCGCGAATTCTCTTTTATAGAAACAAGGGAGAAACAATAGCTTCAAGTTGATTTTCAATATGTGAAGTCTCAACATAAAAATTAGTATCAAAACCTTTGTACAATTGTACAAGCCTGGTTGTATCTATGACCATCATAGACCAGATTAGCAAATTATCAAATACTACATTTCTCCTCTTTAAAAAATAGAGTTCAAACTTAATACTTAATTCAATCCATGATAAATTAAATATAGAGACTATCATTATAGCACAAAACCTTGAAATTAACCTTATACACTATGATTGATGAGATTTTTGTGTGACTTTTTGTAGGATTATTCACTCTACGTATAATTGAAGTTAAATTTGTTTTAAAGTATGGTGAGTCACCCGAAACTTCATCAAGCAATCCATATTTTGAAGATTTAGTTGAAACGACTATTGCATCTACTAATTCTTTAAAATTTTCAATGGTTTGATGTAAATTAGAAAGATTTGATGATTTGTGTCCTTAGTACACTTCATCTTGTCTAATTCAGACATCATTTTGTCCTCAAACATTTTTCTGAAATCTTCTCTTCCAATAAATTTAAATGATGTGTCAACAACATTCGGAAAACCAAGATTTAAAAATTTGATTGTGTTTTCATTCAGCTTCACGATATTTTTCCTAGATTTCTCCCAGATTTCTTGTCCTTCCCTTAGTTTTTGACTTTTTTGAATGATAGATGATGCCTTTACTGAGGCACGAGCATGGTTGTTAATTCCCTTTGATGGAAAATGGATATCACGTGTACTGTATACTTATTGCAAAATCTATTTCGCAATATTCTCTTGTGAATAAAGATTTGCAATATTCTCTTATGAATAAAGATTTATGTTCTTCTCAATGTTCTCTTTAAGATTCCCAAAACATTCTCTCAGACTATCTTTAAATTTAAACCATTCATACAACTTGTCACTCCTTTGCATTATTTACCCCCAAATATCTTGTTTTATATGCTTCAGTGTATTTTTCACTTTTTCATTCAAGCTATCTTGGGAAGTTTTAATTGTATTATTTGTGATCTATAGCTCTTCTCTCACTTCTGACATTTGGTGTTCACTATATTTTCTTATTTCCTCTACTTTCTCTTCCCACTATTTCTCTCTTTCTTTCTCATGCTTAAATTTTTATTTTCAACAACAGTGAACTCTAATTTTTCCCACAGTTCCTTTAGTCCTACCTCCATCTATTATTTCTTTGAAATTGCTTCTGTAGAGCCATAATTTTTTTATCCTTTTCTATCATTCATTGCAATTGTATCTATTGCTTTCCTCTTTGCTTTTTGATTTTCTAGGTCTGCCTATAACTTTTCTATTTATTTCTCTAGCTTACTTTTCTCTCTCCCCACCTTGACTGCAGTGAACTGTAGATCACTTGGTTGGTCTTTTTCGATACATTGATTTTGTCCACATTTTTAATTTTTAAAAAATCCATTTGGAGGGTGCTAACATGAAATTTAGAGGGATCTATCAAACCCTGTGGTGGATCTTTATCTTGAGCTACGGGCATAAAAACCTCCACCATTTCTTTGTTTGGGTCATTTTCTAGAAATACCATGTTCGATGTAGGCTCTTCCCCATAAGCTCCAGAAAGTGCATCCCTCTTCAATATATTCTTAATTTCTTTATTCATATTTATTGTTTGTGCAAATTTATTTAGGAAATCATTGTAAACCAAATCTGGGGTTGCTAGGCAATTGAATTTTTGAAAGGGGAAATAGCACTTGCAATGATGTGCATGCCTATGGTTCTAACTATTGCATTTTGAGGATTAGTAAAATTCATTCCAAATCTTGTTCCACTGTCACTAGCATGTAGAGTTTTTGAACTCTTTTGAGGGATTTATTTTCAAGATGAAAATAAAAAATTTTGGGTGGAAATTGATATATTTGAATTTGTGCTCACCATTAGCATTGTTGTCATAACCTTTTTCTTCTTTACAATGCCTTGATAATTGGGATTCTGCACAGTATCTAATACTATTGGCATTTTTGTGAGAGATATCTCATTGTTGCACTTGTTGAAGACTACTAGTATTAGTACACATGTCTTCCCCAAATGTGGAAGTGTCACTTGATCGAATACTATCCGCAGATTCCCCACTTGTAGCAGTGGCACTTGATTCATCACCAATATGAATACTATGTTCTACTAGTGGTTGTGATTGAATCTGAGTGTCTGCACAAGGTTGATTTCAAGCTATAATAAATGAATATGTAGGGGTATGAGAGTGAGTAGTACCTTTATGTGATTAATTTGATGATTCAAATCAAAGGAATGGTTTGTGACCACGTGTTGGTCAAAATGGTGTCTCAATTGGAAACAAAGGGCCTTCTGCTTTGGGACCTAGACCACCATAACCTTCATAACCCATTTTTCCTATAATGGTTGCCCCTTTTCTATTTTTTCTCTCATGGAATCATCGATTCCACTCAATTTTGTAGAGACTATAGTAGTTGTTGGAGTGGTTGTGGGATCTGGATTAACAATAATCTCATACTCATTATCTTCAATATCACTTTTGTCATATGCTTCAGTAAGATGCCCCATATTCCACAACTTTCTAAACTCTTAATCCTCTTCAATTTCATAAAGATCTAGACAATTCCTTGATTCACCAAGATTCTTCCTCATGATCCAAATATCATTAATTTTTCTTTTATTCAAATTTTTCTCTTTACATTGTTCCAGTATATTTTGTGGAGTAGCTTATTTAGATGGATTAGCAACTTTTTTGTATAAATTATAGATGTCGTGGCCTGCTATATTTTTCTTTGTGTGTAAAATTCCATACTTTGAGATGGAAATTATTCTATTGAAATATTATTGTTAGCATCATATTTCTCAATCTCTTTTTTTACCTCATCCCAGGAGTCCATTTTTTTAAAATTTTCTAGCAATGGTTTAATTTCATGTTAAAAATTTCTTGCAAAGCCCTTATTCATCTTATGCCTTATTTCAACGACTTCAATTGGATCATACTTCTAGTACCTATCAACATCAAAACTATAAATTATCAAAAAATCATGTGCCATTTTGAATGCTTTTCTCTCAAATGTGAACCCTCTAGATGAGAAAGTCCAGGAAGGAATTATTGTCTTCTTTTGCTGACCATGAAATAGTAAATTTGTGCTCTATATTTTTATACATATTCCAATAAAAATACCCTCTCTATCACATGTATTCGAAGTTTGTAAGGCTATATTGTTGCCTCGTAAAACCTTAACATGGTGTATTCTTCAATGAAGAACTAGTCAGCAGTGGGAGGAGGTGATGGCGGAGCTCTGGAAGACCAAGGCAAGGAAGACACAACAAACAAGGATGGGGGCCCACACGAAAGACATAGGGATCCAGGAAAAGAGGAGGTTGGGTCTAAATCCTCAGAATAGTCAGAGACCTCACATGGGGACAAGGAGGATTCTACTTGGCATCACCCTTGGTCAACTTTATTCGTTACTAAACCCACAGGCAAGTCCCTTTTTCTGGATATAAAAGATCTATCTTTTAAGGAAAAGGGAAAGTATGCTATTTCTTTACCAAATGAGCTCATAGACCATAATATTGCAACAATATCCCTCACCTTGGTGGGAAATTTTGCAGGATCCTGGCCTAATAGTGATGTTGTTAGATCCTTTACCAAGAGAAAATGGACTTTAAAGGGCCAAGTTGATATAAAAGCTATTGCAAGGGGTTTTTTATCTTTTGAGTTTTCATGTCCTGAAGACTATACCAAGATCCTCTATTTTGGGGTGTGGGCTATAGGAAAATTGACGTTATCCATGCAGAAATGGACCCCTAATCTAGACCTAAATGACTCACTTTACATGCAAGCTCTGGTTTGGGTTAGGTTAACTGAACTCCCTCTAGAGTTCTGGCTTGAAGATGTCTTTGTGGATTTAGCAAGCTCCTTCGGTGAGCTCCTATCGATTGACCCAGTGATAGTGGATAGAAGGCACCTCACCTATGCAAGGATCTGCATAGGTGTCAAAGAAGGGAAAGATATGCCATAGGTCATATAAATCCATTTAAATTTAGGAAAAAATTATAGAAAATGGAATATGAAAGCGTGCCTTTTGTGTGTTTTCACTGTAAGAAGGCAGGGCATATGGAAAGGAAATGCCCAGCTCTCACAAAGGAAAAAGCTAAGAAAGCCCAAAAGCCAGAGGGAAAACCTAAGGACCTTTCTATTGAGGCCTCCATCTTGGTGAACCCCCATAATGTTTCACAGGTCTAGCGGAAAAAGGAACCTTCATTAGAGAAACCTTGCAAACAAGGGGATGGGGTTGAATCAACCAGTATTCAGACTGAGGATCCAATAGAGAATACAATGACGGTGTCAAACTATTTGGAATTGATGCCTTTTTTAATGTGGCCCCTATTTTGGAAGGTAGTATCCTTAAAGCCTCTTAAGAATTATGTTATGAGACCGAGTTTCCTCCTTCTCCCTCTTCACTGGCTCCTCGATCCCCAGAACCATCTTGGGAGATTGGGTTTTTTTTTCCAAGGAAGGAAATCCCAATGGGTGAATACCCTCATGAAACCCTAAAACCAGAGGGTTGGGAAAATTATCTAGATGATATGCTAAACTCAACCACCCCGGGGAGTTTCACCAAAGTGGAAGAAATGTTTGCTAAACACAAAGAAGGGAAGGAGGGTGAATGGACAAAGGTGAGGAACAAAAAAAGAAGCAGAGATCCTTCCCCAGTATCTCTAGAAATAAATAGAAGAAAGAACAAAGCTGATTTGGGAGGATTAAAGAAAACACCAGGATGAAAATCTTTGCTCCAAATCCAGCAAGAAGAAGTCTGGAAGAATATAGTGGATGGAACTCAACAGACCATCTAGGCAGCCTGCACCCCAAGTTGTAAATGAAGCTCACCTCTTGGAATATTTGTGGTCTAAATGGGCTGCATAAGAAGGATGTAATAAGAAATATGATTAGAGATCATAGACCTGATGTTATGTTAATCCAAGAAATGAAGATGAAAAAGGAAAAAATGGAAGGAATTAAATTCTGCAAGTCGATGGATATGACTGACATTAGTTTGAAAGGTGCTTCTAGTGGGCTGATGACTCTTTGGAACTCCTCTCTTTGGAATGATGACTTTTTCTCCAGAGAAGGTAATATTCTGATTCTTCATCTTAAAAATTTAAAAAATTATGATAGCTGGTACATTATCAACATCTATGATCCTAACTCTAAATGTGGGTGTAGATCTTACTGGGATAAACTTAGAGGCATTATCTCTCTGTTAGATTTCTCCAAATGTATTATCATGGGGGACTTCAATACCCCTCTAAAAGTTGGGGAGAAACAAGGTGGGTTAAACCCATATCCTGACAGTAGGCAGTATCTCATGGACTTTAAAAATGATCTAGAACTACTATATGTGGACCTTCAATGGGCTAATTTCACTTGGAGAAATAGGAGAATTGGGAGTGATTTCATACAAGTTCAGCTGGATAGAACCCTGATAATGACTGATTGGCTGAATTCCCACAATAGTAAACTATCCACTCTGGTGAGAATTGGATCAAATCATTCTCCCATCTCACTAGTCCTTGACCCACTTATCAAACAAAGGCACTTTCCCTTTAGATTTGAAAGACTGTGGATCACCCATCCTAACATTAACTATAAAATCCAGGAATGGTGGAATATTGAGATCAAAGGCTCAACTATGTTCAAAGTTGCCAAAAAATTTAGAAATGTTAAGATTAATATAAAGATCTGGAACAAGAAGGAGTTTAGGGACATTTTTTCCTATAAAGAAAAGGTCATCTCAGATCTTAGCCAGATTCAAGATGAAATCCAGAGAGATGGGTATGATGAGTCTAATCTCACTCTTGAAAAGCAAAATCTCTCAGAGTACCACAATGTGATAGGAAGGGAGGAAATGTACTAGAAGAAAAGGTCCAGATCCATATGGCTAAAGGAGGGGGACCAAAATACTCATTTCTTCCACCTCTCAACTATGATACATAGGGCTGCTAACAGAATCACCAACATTAAAAGAGGAGACCAAATAATGTAGGAAGACAAAGACATCTCTTCAATGGTTGTCGACTTCTTTAAATCTCTCCAGTCTAAAGATCTCCACTTGTCTGAGTAGGACAAGGTCAATCTTTTGAATAACACTCCTGTCATCTCAGAGCATAAAAAAAAATCCATGTGTGCTATCCCCAACATGGCTAAAGTGAAAAAATCCTTGGACTCCCTTCCAGGTGATAAGGCCCCAAGTCCTGATAGATTCCCCATGTTCTTCTTTTACAGGTTCTGGGAAGTTGTCAAATTTGATTTGGTCAAAGCTGTGCAGGAATTCTTTGGATCCAAGAATCTTCTTAAAGAACTTAATGCAACCTTCCTAGTGCTCATCCTGAAGGTTCCAGGGGCAGATACCATGGATCTTTTCAGACCCATCAGCCTTTGTAATTTATTATATAAGATCATTTCAAAAGTTATCCCTATCATACTTCTTAGTGTGCTCCCCTCCATCATAGCTCTCCAACAGTCGGGTTTTGTCCCAGGCAGGCAAATCTTGGACTCTATTATGGTAGTGGAAAAATTGATTCACTCTCTTGAAGCTGGGAATAGGGAAGGTTTCCTTCTCAAGCTTGACTTATCCAAAGCTTATGACAGGGTGGACTGGTCACTTTTGATGAAAGTGTTGACAACTTATGGGTTCAATGGAAAATTTTGCCTTATCATCTATTAGCTTATCTCTTTTCCCTCCTTTTTGGTTTTGGTTAATGGCTCCCCCTTGGCTTCCTTCAATGACTCCAGGGGCTTGAGACAAGGGGACCCCCTATCCACTATTCTCTTCATCATATTGGCTGATTTCTTGGGCAGATCGATCTCTGCTCAAAAGATTGCTAGTGATCTGAAAGGCATAAAGTCATCCTCTGGTCAATCAATTTTCTCTCATCAAAAATTCATTGATGATACCATACTAGGTGGGGAAGCCTCGGTGACTGAGGCCAAGGTCGTTAGAAATATTATGGATTCTTATATTAAAGCCACTGGCCAATCAATCAATTGGAACAAGAGTTCTTTATTCTTCATCAATACTCTTGAGGCCAGACAAAGGAGAATGGCATATATTCATGGTTGTTGTATTGGCTCCCTTCCTTCTACCTACTTGGGCCTCCCTCTTGGAGCTAAACCCCCGAAAGAGTTCTGGAACAAATGTATTGATAGATTTAATAGAAAATTTGTTGGGTGGAAGGGCATCACTCTCAGTTAAGCAGGCAAGATCCAACTGGTTAAGTCCACTCTCCAAAACCTCCCCACCTACACCCTTAGCCTATTCTCCATCCCAGCTAAAGTGGCGGAATCCTTGGAGAAAATTCAAACAATATTTCTGTGGACAGGAGGGGAAGATAATAAACGCATCCCTCTAATTGCGTGGGAAAAATTTTGTCTTCCCAAAAGGGACAGACATCAAGGAATCAGAAGGTTAAGGCCCTTTAATAAAGTGCTTCAAGCCAAAAAATATGGAGGATTTTTCATGGGAAAGGGGAATGGCGTGATTTCTATGAGAAAAAATACCTTCCTAATGCCTCTCTGAATGAATTCTTTGAGAATGAAGAAATCCCGAAAGGGTCCTATATTTGGAATGGTCTTATTAATGCTAAAGAGTTGGCTAATTCTAAAGAAAAATGGAAAAAGGTAACAGTCACAGTATTGGCTTCTAGAAAGACAATTGGCTCGTGACAAAGTCCCTAAAACATATCAGAAATTTTGTTCAATGGAAGGAGGTCTGCATCTTGCTTTATGCGGACAGGGTCAGCAATTATAGAGAGGGGAACTCCTAGGTGAACCAAGATTCTATGTCCCTAGATCTAACATCGTTAACCATAGCTCTCAATGCCATCTCTCTTTCCCATAATCAAGATACTCTGATTTGGGAAGACTCTACACATGGATCTTTTATTGGTGCCTCTGCTTACTATGCCCAATTTAATCTGTGAGCCTTTCCTTTTTGGGTGAAAGCTTGGTTACCTGGCCTCATCCCAAAAATCAATGTGTTTTTCTGGATTTTTCTCCAAAACCATATCCTTACTATTGATAACCTCGTCGAACGTGGCATCCCTATCCCCAACGGGTGTGTTCTTTGTCTCTGTCATGTAGACTCTATGGACCGTCTTTTCATCCACTACCCCTTTGTTAGCTATCTTTGGTATTTTTTCATGTCGCTCTTTGGCCTCCATTGGTGTTTGCCTGCCTCTCTGCAAGACTTGTTCTCTCACTAGTCTTGGCCGTTCAAAAAAACTACCTTCCACAAAATCTGGTCCTGGGTTCTCCCTCACCTCTGTTGGGCATATGGAAAGAGCAAAACAATTGTGTCTTTAGAGATCACAGTGCTAACCCCAGAATCATATTTGAAAAAATCCATCATTCTCTATTGGAAAAATTTGTTTTGTGTGGTAATACTAATCCTTTTGCAGGTGTTGGTATAGTTGATTCTTCAGTCCCCAAGAAGACAATGGATATCAGACAGAGCTATACCTGGTGCTGCCCACTGGAAGGCTGGTCCAAAGCCAATTTTGATGGTGTGGCCAAGGGAAATCCTAGGAAGGCAGGAAGTAGAGGCATTATTTGAAATTGCTATGGTCAGGGTATTGTTGATGTCAACTTCCTATTAGGCATTCAAACCAACTATTTTGCAGAAGCTAGCGTAGCCCTCCAAGTGAAAAATTTAGCGTATGATTTAGGTGTTAAACAACTATGGTTGGAAGGTGACTCCCAAAACATTATTAACTACCTTAAAAATAATCACTCTCCTTTGTGCAAAATTGCCAACATGATTGAGGAGACACAGAGACTGTTGTATACCTTTGAAAGGGTGCATATTAGCCATGTGTATAGAGAAGGCAATCATGTTTCCGACTGGTTCACCAACTGGGCGGTGCATAGCAAAAGGAAGACACACTGGCTTTGTGGAGGAGATCTTCCACATGAAGCTTTAGATATAGTGGATTATGACCGAATCCATGGGAAGGAGGGACACATAGAAACTAATCATGATAGTGATAGCTCAGAAAGGTAATGGTGTCGCCATAAATGGTAAGTATGAGACACGCTGGAAGGGCAATAATTACAATCAAAGCTCACACACTTACTGGGTTCTCAAAAACAAATATATTACTTCCAACTCAAGGAAACACAGAACACCATTCTGGATTCATTTGGGAAATGTCAGTTTTAGCAGAGATTTTCCCCTGTTTGAGTATTCCTCTCACATGATGGGCAGAGAAAGACATAGAAGGGATCCTACAAAGGATAGTAAAAAGTGGCAGAGGTGAGCCAAAGTCTGAAAACATTTGCATAATGGTGGGATCACTACCTTTATCGAAAGGCTCCACGGTGGGAAACAGTCTGTGACTAGATTGTTTATCAAAAATTGGAAAGAAGGTAGTATCGAGATTGAGAGAAGAAAGTTTACGGTGACTGAGGAGGTCATTTATGCGGTCACGGGGATCCCTATTGTTGGAAAAAAATTCTACAAAGACCAAAAGATCTCGGACACTGCAATCAGCGAATATGTTAGCAATGAGGAGGAAAATAACGAACTCACCAAAGTCAACACCCACTACCTGCCTGATGGGATGAAGATTTTGTGGAGGTTTGTTCTCTGGGCCATTATCTACTACATCACCCTTGATACCAAGTTTGATAGAATCCGCACCTATCATTTTGTACTTATGAATCATTTTCTCCATGGCATCAAGGTGTCTATTCCCTTTTATTTATATGTGTCTATAAATGAGAACATAAACGGGTATAGAGAGAAGGATATTTCTAACCCTGCCCTACATGAAGGGCTTCTTCTTTTGATTTATGAATAATTTAAGGACAAAATCCTAGGCAAGGAAATTGGTCAGAAAGAGGAAAGGGAGGCCTTGGGGTCTAATTACATGCCCTCAAAAAAAAATAGTGAGCGCATGCATTCTGATGAGAATGAGGAGTATGTAACAAATAAAAACTACCAGTGCTCATCATCAAAGAAGAGGAAAGGTATCCAGAAGAAAGTTTAAAAAGAGATCATGGTTACCCCCAAAAAATAGAAAGCTATGTTTATTTCCTCAGACGAGGAATATGATGAGAACGTGGAAGGTATAGAATTGGAAGGTGAGGAGGGTAACACTACTGGGAAAGGAAGAATGAGGAAGCATACTACGCTTGCCAAACTCCAAAGAAAAAAGGTGAAAGATAGGGAGGTGAGTGTTGAGAGGAAATCCATGGAGGACAAGAGTGGTATAGATTCCCTTGTTTTAGACTCCACACCCCAAAATTTGGGTGAGGACCAGGAAAATGATTTCAGCTGTTATATGGTCGATAAGGGTAGGATTGTTTGGTGGAGAGATTTCAACATTAATTCGGCCAAAATTGGTATCACTAGAGAAAGTATAAACCCTAAAGTCAAAGAAAGTGAAGGCAGGCAGATTAAGGTGGAAGATTTTATTGACCCCACAATGGTGGTACTAAGTGATAATACTTGGGAATTTAACCTGAACATGCTCAACAATGCTATAAACATCATATTAGATAACTATAGAACAATCAAATGTCTCTACCATGAAGTTGAGGACCTCCAAAATATGGTTCGTGGCACCAATAAGGAGAAAAGGGATGGAGAGGATGAGGAACAGAGGAATCTGAGCATCTGAGTCAAGAAGATGGAGGAAAACATGACCAAATGGAAACCAATCTAAAGAACATAGCTGAACAAAGCTATAACATCCTTAAATAGACAAGAGAACACACCAACACCATCATTGAGAAGTTGGAAGAGGGGATGGATGCGGCAATCAATGAGGTTGATACCGATCAGAACACTGACCAGGGATATGGAAAAAGAACTAGGGCCAGAACCAGGAAGACAAAGAAAAAGAACAGGGAGAGTACCATCCAAAAAATCAAGGATTCGACAGCCAACATGGAGCTTCTTGAGGCTAAGGTGGCCACTCTTATGGTGGACCTTTCTTAGGGCCCCATGAGCGTTTATGCTATTTTTAGGTTTTATCTTCTTTTTTACAAGCTTTAGTTGTTCTTTTGTTCTGGCCTTTAGGTCTGCTTTGTTTTTAGCTCCAAACTATCTTTTTCTATTTTTAAAGTTTAATCTCTAAATACTTTGTTTCGGGTTTTAGGAACCCTGTGAAACCTATTTTACTTAATCAAAAACATCATTTGTAAAAGACCCAACCTCATTAGAAATTAAAGTGAGGGTTGTATCTAAGACCATGCCAAAAAAGGCCTCTGGTCCTCTACAGATGTGCATCTCAATTATATTGAAATGTCCATCTCCACAACCTATAGACCTAAAAACCTAAACCTTAAAACCAGGGGTGGAATTTCTAATTTTCAATCACTGACAACTCCATCACTTTATCTACCATTAGAAAATTGAAAATTAAAGAAGAACTATCATCTATAAATAGCCCTTGATTGACCTTAGAAATTCATTATTACTTCTATAATTCCTTATTAAATTATTTGTCTTTTATTTATTTTTAATCTTTCATATCTCTATGTAAATATTTTCCATAAATGCACGAGTGTGAGAAATTGGTAATGTCATCAATACCAATTTGGAAGTCATGCATGCTAAGTGTGTGGAAGTTAGAGAATGTCACTATCAGTGACAAGATATTTCTTTCTTATCAAGAAGGGTCATGCAATATTATTCACTGTCCACATAAAGTACTAATAGTTGTAATCGACGATCATAGTTAATGTGCAAGTTAAAATTTGACATGTGTCTCCATTCTGGAGGATTCCTAGAGAACTCCTCTCGCTTTAAGAAACAAGGGCCAAAATAAATGTTCAACCATTGATCTAGAATCATCAAACGGTCTTTAATAATACATTTAAAATTATAAAATGATTGATGTTAGGTACGTGTTGACGTGGTCGCACTTATCAATACCATCATGCATAGTTTGTAGACAAGTTGGAAATAAGTAAAGGTGATATTACCTCAACATGATGTTGTATGAATTATATCTTTGATCAATTTCCTCATACAATATAGATTTTTCCCCTCACTAATGTATTATTCATCACAATATCGTTGGATTTATTATTTTTTATAATAATTAAATATAAATATATTAGATATTCTTGGATTCATTATTTTTTACAATAACTATTTATTACCTTTTCAATCCATTTTACCTTCCTTGTGGAGGATTCTCCAAATAGAAAGCTATTTTCTGCAAACAAGTAATTAATTATGAAAGGATTTGGTAAAATAGACAATCCTCACCATTTATAAGGAGGAATAATGGTCTACAATAGTTATCATAAGAGCCTTTACCAAAATAATAAATAGTTACAGTGACATTGGATCACTTTGACGAACACCTTGTGAGGATGAGAAAAAGCCACATGGAAATCCATTCACTAGGACTACAAATCTGGCACCTAAAATACATTCTAGGATCCATTTACACCATTTATAGGAGAAAAAAAAACTTCTAGAGAACACACATCAAGAATTGTCAATTTACCTTATCATAATCTTTCATCATGGCAAGTTTTATAATCATTGTTTGTTGACTATGAGATGAAATAGAATGAAGCATCTCATGGGATATGAGAGCACCTTTAGCAATTTCCTTACCAGGGACAAACCTCGCACACTCACCTATATCATAATTATGGGGATGATGGATAATAGTCTCAAAGAAACTATTTTAGTAAAAATATTGTATATTGAGTTACACAAGGAAATGGGCCTAATATTAGTAAATGATTATGGGTTGAGAATTTTAGGAATTGAGGATATATGAGTGATATTGAATTTCTTTGACATAGAACAATTTCACCTAGATTCTTCAAGGACTCTCCTAATATCAAAGCCCACAAATTCCAATCACTTTTTAAAAAATAGATTTGAAAAACCGTCTGATCCAGTAGTCTTATCTAATTCCATTGAGAAGAATACTATTTTAAGTTATTTCATTGAAAATATTTGTATAATAAGTTGGTTATCATTACTGTCCAAGATTTAAGGGATATTATCAAGTAGAACTTAGGCCAATTGAGGCATGGAGCGTGTGAATTTGTTACTAACAACAATTTGGAAAAGTAGACTATAATTTCAACTCTAATCTTGTACTCATCATATATAAGATACCATCAAGGTCTTTGGTGTGGAAAATAAAACTAGAAGATCATTTAGATTTTGTTGATATATGAAAGAACTCCATGTTATTATCACCCTCTCAAGAGTCCCGTAGATTTTTTATGTAAGTAATCTCTTCTCTGCATAAGATCTCCTTAATTAAATTTTGTAGATTCATTTGAAGGTGATATATTTCTCATCCAAACCATTGAGTAAAAATATAATCATTAAGCTTATGAAATTTCTCTAACAAGTCTATTTTAGTTATGAATATTTTTAAAGATTCACGATTCCATTGGATCATGATTACCTTAAGAGGCTAAATTTTTTATGTAGCTGAAAAAATTTAGGCCCTTTAATTCCATCTCTTTTACGTGAGGAATTTAGAAAAGGTAGAAAAGTAGGATCAAGAAGCCACATTTTGTCAAATATTAAAGATGATCTATAAGAAGAAGCTACATTAGAGGAAGTTATATTACATTAGATAGGATAATGATCAAACCCTATGAAAGCAAGGATATAGACTTGAAAAGATGGATCTCCATTTTAAGCATTCCAAATAGGGTTCACAAATAAAACATTCAAATAAAATACAGTGTAATGAAAGTTCATTCTCTAGTTAGTCGAGGTTGTTTGACCATTTGAGCATAGACAATAAATAATATTATTCTTAGTTAGAAAATCGCTAAAGTCTTGCCTTCTTTAAATTAAAGGAAGAATACCCGTAGTTTTATCTTGAAGGGATAATATGGTATTAAAATATCCACCTAGGATAGAATAGAAAGACCCCAAGAATCCCCAATGAAGGGAGAATATAAAAAAAACTTTAATTTTTCCAATGTATAAAATGTTGATCCTTTTCTAGGTCAGATATTTTTTATTCTTGTAAAAGAATAATTTTAGCCCCACTAGCATCAATTTGAGACCTAATAAGGTGAATCCTATTTGGGTCACTTAATCCCCTAACATTATAGGAGATAATTTTCATGGATACCAATGGGAGTATCTGTTATGCTCTACATCCCTGTCCCTACATTTTGTGTGCAAAATGTTGGGTCCCCCTTTTTTTTTACTTTCTAATTTTGGCTCTTGCCTTGTCTTTTTCTTTATTTTTCTTTGTTTTCCTTCTCCAGGGTTTTCTTCCCCACGGTGTTGTTTCATTTTTTTGGTCTCTCATGACTTCGGGGCCTAGTTCCAGAGTTGGTCATCCTCTGTCGGGAGCTGGATTCTGGACTCTAAGATTCTTCGCCGGGATGTCTTCTTTTCTTAAGATGGTATCATTGTGTGGAATCCTCAGGTCCGGAGTCTGGTCATTTATCTTTCCAAATTTTGTGCAAGGAAAGGTAACTTGCTTTTACCATGGGTATAAATAGAAATTGTCTGTCATCTTCACATTTATCGCAATTAAACACTTGAGAAATCTTAGTGATTTTAGAGCAATTTTATAGTGATTTAGCGATAATCCAGTGCTAACTATTCCAAGCTGGTCTAAGCGATTGTGAGTGGTTTGTGGTGATAAGTGGTGATCAACTAATGATAGAAGCTGTTGCACAGCATTCGTTGCAGTTTTCCTTTCCTTTCCCTTCTACATTTTCAGGTTGGTACCTTCTCTCCGCTCTCCTTTCCTGCTTTTTGGTTTTTTTTTTGTGTTGTCTCATTTTGTTGTTTTGTCTTGCGTTTGTTTTTGGTTCGCCGCCCATTAGTGGGTCAGCTCTACCAGAGGGTTGTTCACCCTCTGTGCAGGTTTAGTATAGCCTGTAGGTAATGTAAAAGTTTTAAATGTTTGTACATTGTCTGGTTTCTATAAATACCTGCTAGGCGTTCTGTATATGTGTACATTTGATGTATATTATTGTGTATCCTTCCAGTCTGCATGTGTATACTCTTCGGCTCTGTTGTATATTCTATGTGTATTCTACCTTGTAGTCTATCGAGCTCACCGTGCTATGTTCATTTCTGGTTTTTAATTTGTGAGCTCGCTCTGTGCCAAATACCGCCTGGTTGAAACTTGGCTCTCAGACGGTTTCAACCAAGCGGTTTTCTCTCCCCTCCATAAACCAGCCTGACTTACATTTATGTCCCATGCGCATATTTAAATTTGTCCAAGAGGCCTTTGCTTTTCGCGCATTCAGATAGTTGGCTCCGCTGCCATCACCATAACCTCTATTTATTGCTTACCCACGTGGTGCCCATGTGGGTCTGACAACCCACTTTTTGTGTACATCTTCCAATGATTACTTCCCCGGGCTCTGGATATCTTGCCATCACCCATCCCACATCCTTCTTTTGCTAAGTATGATAAAACCCCTGGACTTGGATGGTTAGTTAAATTTATAAGTTCGCAATACATGCTTTTCAGAGTTTTTGAACTAAGCTAACTTTTTAGGGGAAGCAAGCGCCACGATGGTAAGATCTCTAGACCCCAGAGTTTTTGTTTATTTATACATTCTGATGGTTTCCTTGCCTTGCAGGTTTTTGGAACAACAAAATTTCAAATATGTCTGAAGCTTCCGCATCCTCACCATCCAGAAGTCCAGAACTTCCTTCTACAGTGGTTACCAGAGCAGTAGTCAGGTCCAAAATGGAGAACGGTCTGGAAAAATTGCCCATGAGCCTGAAATTTGTAAAAGATGATGTCATCATAGGCTCAAAGATTGAGTCGAAAGTCTAGCTTATTATCGACACGAGCGCCGGGACATGGCCCAAAATGCAGGCCTTGGTAAAAATAATGTACATCCAACGACAAGTCGGGGATCCATTGGCCATCAAAATTAGAAACTCTGGGATTCTCAAGGTAGCTTGTTTCCCATACTTTGTGCAGTCACCAAAGCTTATTCTCACACTTGCAGCACACTACAATACATCTGTCTGGGCTGTCATGCTCGCAGCCCTAAAACCCACCGGGTATCCTACTCCCATGGTGTCCCTGGACCCTGATACCTTTCAAAGGGGCTTGGGAATCCCCCAATTTGACAAACCAGCTGTAGTCACCTAGTCAGATGCCTTGGCCCAATTCACACAATTGGAGGAGGCGGCCCGTATTTACATGAACAATAATTGGCTCAAGGTCCCAAAGAGGGACCCCAAGAGGATGAAATTAAAAATCCCCAAGTCCGAATTCAAAGAGAGCATCTGGATGGGGATGATAGCATTATGCTGGGTCTTCAGGAAACAACACGCCTAGGAATTCTCCAGATGGATGTATTACTTCTTGCTTGGTATAAGCACGGATGGGGATTTTTTCGACTGGGCCGACATAATCTCAAATCATGTGGACTCCCAGTTCCTTCAATTGGCCAAGAAGAAGAAGTTTTATATGACTTCCTATGTTCTCTGGGCCCTGGCACAACAACAACCCCACACCAATGGGTTACTTACAGAGGGCGTACTCAGGATTGGCCTAGGCTAGAAGGCCCCTTGGGACCATTTTCCACAGATTAAATGGGAGGCCAACTTCCCCAGTTTTTGCCGGGTAAATGATGCCTTCGTTTACTACCACCTGCTCACACCCACCCGGGACGCAGGATACCGCCTGTCTACAGAGGTGATGAATTTGGTCCAGAGTTATGGGCATTACTATATAAAATTTCAACAACATACATACATAAGGGTGACCGGCTTCTCTGGGAAACCCTACTTGTTACCCAAACATTGTGGGGACAAGATGATTCTCCTGGAGTATTGCAGGCAGATAATGGAGCTGCACACATTCTATGCCTTGAAGAAGGTAACAAATATTCCATTCCCAATCACTTGTGGGGTTTATTCATGTAGTATGGCCGTCGCTAAAGAACTACGTAATGAGCTTAAATGATATAACTGGCACAATTTTACTTAGCGCGGAAATATTTTGATCTGCATTGCAGGATTGCAACGACACTTCCTCGGGCGTCAGAGCCCCATCAATATCATATAGAAGACTTATGAGAAGATTGCCATGATGAATTGGAAGTCCAATGGAGGCATTATGTCAGAATGACCGCAGGAATGATGGAAAGATTGAAGCTTCAGAGATTCCTGGAAGACTTCTCAGGCACCGGCTCCATGATAGATCCCCAATACAATGCAAAGGGGATCGATAAATTGTCCCTCCCACAAGTGAACTGGGATGCCTAGGAAGGGCCCACTATTGAAGAGTTCACTCGCAATATAGATGAATGTAGCCAACTCTATTTCAAGAAGGTGTGCCCTGGGAGTGTCCGCCGGGTGGCCCAGCCGATATTAATGTTAACCCCGGGGGCTGGGACTTCTTCACAGGGAGTAGATAAAGGAAAAGGGATAGCGACAACTCTAACCTTACAAGAGGTCCCCATAAAAGAATGAATAAAACAATTAGTAGTAGCCTCCCAGTAAATGCAGGAGAATCTAATCACACGGCTGGCTACCTTGAAGTCCATGGCCAGACCAGTTCATCTTCCCACCTCTCCTTCACTGGCGGCCTTGATGGTTAAGGAAACTAGGGTAGACCCAGAAGAAAAAAAACACCAAGGGATGCGGGGCCACCCTTAGTTACTAGGAGAAAGAAGAGGCTTAACCAAAAGCCCAAGATAGAGCCAGATCTGGGGATGCCCCAGATCCAACAAGTTGAGATCCTTTCTTCTGACTCCCCAGAACCAGAGAGGAAACCAGAGCCTGCTGATGTCCTTGCCAGCCCTCCCCCGCAAGATGAGTTTGATGATGTTTTTGCAACCGACCAGTTTGGGAATCTACAGGGGGACATCGAGTAAACAGAAGCTGAAGTTCCAGCGTAGGAAGAGGCTCTGGAACAAGAACCTGTGCATGAGCAAGAAGAGAAGATGGAAGAAGAGAAATAAATAGAATAAGAGATCACCTCCGAGGTCCCGGAGATACAAAATATGGGAGTGGACCAACAAGAGCAGAGTGAACAAATGGCATCCGCTGAGGCAACCAGACCTACGGGAGAAACCGTAACCTCAGCCATTGCATTCCAAGTGCCACTCCCCAGAGTGACCTTTAGGCAGGTAATAATTGCGGCCCAAATGTTAAATCTTGACCCGGTACCTCCCCCATTGCCAAAAGTTGTACCAGTAGAAGAAGAAATCCTGGCGACAGAGGCTGAAGAACAAGAAGAGTGACAAGAGGAAGAAACCCCAGGGATGGCCAATGAGGGCCTAGATGAAGAAAAGAACGTAGAGGACAAGGCAAAAGAAATAAACATCACTGGGGAAAATGTTGTCGACAAAGCCCAAGACAAAGGGAGGGAGCCAGACGATACCCACACCACTGAGGAGGAGCAGCAGCAAGATGTCGGGGAAGAACCCAAGGAACAAAATTTGGCAAATAAGCTACCCCTACCACCATAGTGGTTGGTCAAGAACAAGAAAAGAAAAGCTCCATCCACCCCCAGAGCTCATCTCTTCTGGATGGTTCATACTCTTCGAACCAGGCCGGGGGTAGAAATAGTTTTAGTTGTGGCAACACCTCCCCCAAACACTGATGAGGCGACTGCCGGAGCCAGAGATTATGATATCACAGAGATATCACTGGGAAAAAGAGGAAAAAAGGGTGAAGTGGACCTGTTGAAAGAAGTGACCAGAGCCGTGGAGGCCCGTTACGAAAAAGAGGCCCAATGGCACAAAGCGGAAAAGGAGAAGACTACAAACCTTATGGGATTCCTTACTGAGCTGGCCTAGCCTATCAGTGTCATTCCTCCAGAGGCCTCCACATCTGACGTGCCACTACCACAGAGCAACATAGACTCCCTGTGAGCAATGAAGAAAAAGGCCCAAGCGGTCGATGAGTGGGTCGCTCTACAAATACACCTGGCACTTCTTGGTATCCACCCTCCCGGACTTGTATGCGGCTCAACATGTTCTGCATTAGGTAGAAACTATTATCAACATATGGGAGGGTGATATAGAAAATTATGAAGCATGGAAGGTAGAACTTGAAGAACTCCTCGGTCTTGGGGAGGAAATGGTTTCTAAGTCTGGGATTCAGGGAGAAGAATCATTCGATTTTGTGAGGACCCAACACTCCAAACTTGACCTTACATTGGAGGTGCTCAAGCAATTGGTAGGGAATCTACATGATAAAATCAACATGGTCCAATATTCTTCAAATTTGTACAATGATTTTGTCACGAAGGTCTCTAGAGCTGACCCGTTCAGCACTGATACATGCACGCCAGAGGAATACATTTTGGGGAAGTTTGATGAATTAACAGAGTCAAGATATCAATCCCTGGAGGGAGTGGATGGAACTCAAATGGCGAGACTGACTTGCGTGATCCTTAGTGGTCATGATGTGGAAAAAATGGCCGATGAATTCAAGAATAATGTTCCAAAGCTAGGAGAACAAAGCGAGGGGGCCAAGTACCAGCGGTTTGGCCTCAAAGAGATTGGTGAGGATGGAATCTCCCACCTCCTCTAGGCCTTCAACGATAACAAGAAGCAATAAAGTTTCTCTAGGGGCCGGAGAAGACCCAACCATTTTGTATTCTTTATTCTTTCAGAACGTAATTTCCTAGGTCCCGGAGTCCTAGATCCTAAATTTTGTATTCTTTCAAGTGATCTGTGTCCCGATCCCTGAGGTCAACTGATCACTTTCAAAAGTAGTTAATAAAGATTGTCAGAGGGTAGTTGGCTACATCAAGGCACATCAGATCGATAGTTGGTCTTCTTACAGACGGTCTTCTCGAAGCGCCGCTTTGGATATACACCTGGCACATTGGAGATAGGGTGCCACATTTCCCATTTATGTGGCATGTAGCCTTGATCCCCAGGGGATCTGATTTCTTCCTTCTCTTTCCTGGCTCTCTTCTCAAGGATGATTCTTCCACTCCATCCTCTTGTCTTATTCTTTTGACATGTCAGACCTTCTCCGTCTCGAGGTCTTTTGTAAAGTGGTGTAGGTAGTACCAGCCACCGGATATTGTATTTTATTGCAGAATGTAAAATAGGGTTAGGGTTAGGGTTCAAGGAAAATGTGTACAAATAGCAAGTCTGGCCCTTTTCCAAGGGTCAGCGAAATTGATGATTTTGCAGTCCATAGTAATAGAGAAGCAGTATTTTCATTTTAGTTGCAGAGCTGAATGCTCCTTGGTTTTAAAAGCTTTCAGTAGTTAGATTCTCCCTTGGAGCCACCATTGTACCATGCACTAGTGCTTACTGGAAGGAATTTTAATGAAGAAGAGATGGTTCTTGCAATGATGTTGTTGGCATTTTGTCTTCCAAGTTAATGGTATTTTATGTTTAATGTTCTTCATGTCTTCTTCTCTGATATTTTAAGTAGATTAACGTCCTCCTTTCCTTTGCTACTAATCAAATATGAACTGATGGTTGTGTATTTTGTAGGTATTTAGTGTAGTTTATTAGAGCATTATTGATGTATTGAATGTTTAAACATAACTATAAGTAGATGGAATACTTCTAACCCTGCAGGATCTTTTTTGATTTATTTGCTAAGTGTAGAATGCTTGGAGAAACCCCACCTTCATGAATCTCCAGAGAGAACAAGTTGAAGAAACCATCTATCCACCTCAAAAATAGTCACATCTCCCAACCAAACCCCACACCATTGAGACCTGACTCACAGGTGCTTGGAGGCCCGGGTAATCTCATTTCCCCGAACAACCTTTATAGCTAAAGTTGGCCAGTACCCTGGTACCCAGTGACAACTTACACCTGTTGGCGGACCCGGTCACCAAATTCCCATCAACAAAAACTGGCGCTAGAAGGAGGGCATGAACTCGTCCCCCTCTCAAGATTCTAATTTTACACCTCCCAAAGGTTCTCCAAGCCATAGTTTTAGGAGTCAAGCCTTCAGTGGGATTGGGTCTTTCTCCCTAGCGAAATTTGAAAGAATCCTTAGGTCAGCCCCAAACCTCAGAAGGTTTGTCAAACTCGAGCCTCCTGCTTGAAAGAAGCAGACCCCAAAAACCATGCCAGCCATTATTGTTTGGGGGTCTAGTACACCACAGAATATTCAAACTCCTCAGATAACTCAAGGAACTAGCGTCCAACTTACTCAAAATCTAGTTCCCCAGATGGCTGCATACTTCGGTAACACCGGGTCTCCTATGGGAACTTTTCTGGGTGCAATCAATGACTTACCCTTGCACCCAGAGAAGATTTGCCCATGATATGAGCACTTAGGCTCATGAACCATAGAAGAACACTTACAGGCATACAAGGATGCCATGAACCGACACCAGATCCTACATGAAGATGTTGTGACCCAGATGTTTCCCCTGGCTTTGGGACAGGGTGAGCTGAACTGGTACCTAAACCTTCCTGCCAACTCCATCAACAGCTGGTAGGACATGGAGGATGCCTTCTTGGCTGCCTTCTACGTACATCTGGACCCATCTTGGTCCCATAACCAGTTCATCTCCATTAGAAAGGAACCAAATGAACCCCTTGCCACATTCAATTATCAGTTCCAATGCAGCTTGAAGTGGTCCATGGTCCCTTTCATTCCATCCCCAGAAGTAAACATACAGACTTATCTCAATGCGATGGACCCTTTCGTTGCCACTCTCCTCTGGAGAACAACTGTCGTGGGTGACCGGGATACTTTGGCAAAAGTTTACAACTTAGCCTTAGAATTATCCTGTGGTCTTAACAAATCCCCGGGCGGGATTGGGAAAAACACTCCCTTCAACATGATCCCCAAAAAAATAGCGTACACTGGGGGATATAACCCCAATCTGGAAATAGGTGCCCCCGTGATGGCAGTGAGTCCCCCGCCACCACCGATAGACCAACATGCCCGGTACGTTTACCCATCACAGACTCAGTCAATACCGAGTCTGGAAGTTTTCCCTTGGAACCAACCATAGGAGATGCAACAACCTCAGACACAACCGCACAAAGTGCCCTTCTTTCAGTCATCCGCGGCTGGAGGATTGTCGCCCTCAACTCTGGAAAATGCTGCTGCCTTCCCAGGGAACCAATGACAACTGTCACATTATGACGCAAACACCCAGTTGACCGCTAAGGTTGAGTCCCTCTGGAAAATGTTGCCTACCCTGACTGTGGACATGGTTCAACTGAAGGTGGTGTCCTACGCACCCCAGAATTCTAATTCCCAATGAGGGAATATTTTCTTTGGTTAGTGAAACAACAATGTCGAGGGAAGAAAATTCAACAATGGGCCTCGGCCCAATCAATAGCAATGGAATAATAACGTGAACACTGGAGGCCCACCTCCAAACCAAAATACCAATCAAGGTGGTGCTGGACCATCACATTTCACACCAGTGGAAGACTTCCAGCCCATGACTAATTGGTGTAGATTACATGACACAGGCTCCCACAACGAGGTTAACTGTGCCACGCTGGAGAAGGTTATCATGATCTCCCAACTGGACAGACAACAATTGCATGATGCTACTCCCCTAGAGCCTCCTGTGCTAGAGTCAACTCACAGTGCATTCACTTGTGAGACCATCTTCTTTGGATCCTCTGGAGAAGGTGAAGAAGAATCCAAATTGCAGGGATTCTTTGATGAATCGATCCCACCCTTTGAGGCCAATGCCTTCACCAACCCACGGGCTCCTTACAACACTTGGAGCCAGGCTGGTAAAGGACTAGTTTGTATGCCAATACCCCCTGCCAGGGACACTCCTCCCTGGGATAATACAACTGATCAGCCTGCCCCTCTAAAAGGTTCTATCTCTAACCAAGCGAAAGACCTGGCCGAGGTAAGTCACCAATTCCCAGGAGGAAGATTTGACATTACAAAGGTGTTAGAATAGACCACCACCTCCATGACCTTGATGGAGGTTTTGCTAAACTATCCTGAGCAGAAGAAGTCTCTTCTGAAGCTCTTGGGAAACCAGGAAGTTGTCAGTTACCTGCCTAAAACTGTCTCTTTTGAGGACGCTAACGCGGCTATCTTCTAGGAAAATAATGAAGATCCTCCCTTCCTACTAGGCCTAAATATCCAAGGCAAAAACATACACAACTGCCTAGTAGACTCTGAAGCTTCGAGAAAAATCATGCCCCTATCCATATGCCAGAAGCTCGGATTTCATCCCACCCCATCTAATGGCATAGTGATTCAATTGGACAAAACTACTGTGAAAATGGTGGGAGAATTGAAGAACGTCCAAATACAACTTATCTAGGACCCCAGAATAGCCAACATAGTCGACGTCCAAGTGGTGGACATCCCAGAGACTTACGGGATGTTGTTAAGTTGGAATTGGTCTAAGTCCTTGAACGGATACTTCTCGACCGACTTCTCCCACTTATGGCTCCCTTGGGAAGGAGAATCAAACAAGATCTAGGTTGAAAGTGAACCCCGAATGAAGAAAGCCCTTACCGAAGTCAGGAGGGTTAGTGAGGTCTTCTTCTCTGAGACTTCTCTCGGGGTGTACCAACCCTTTGAAATCTTAACATTTGATTTCACCCCCGGGGACGATCCCATAGTTCTGCAGAGAGCCCAGGACCTAGAAGAAAAGTTGAGGGTTGAGGTTAACTCTCAAGGTGCCAACGCGACCCCCGTTACACTCTTGTTTGACACTTGGTGCCGCGTACACTATCAAAAACATTTAGAGCTAGAGTGTGAACCCTACCTTTCAGTCGCTATCTGGCACATCGATGCCTTTCAAAATAAAGAACACATAGTGGATTCCCTGGGACCTAGTATCCCTATTGGAAGAACTTCTTTGGTGCCTTTCCCCCAGGGATCTCAAATTCAAACCCCTCCAGAGGAAAACCCCACCCATGTGCCAATAGTAAGGGAGGAAGCCCCTCCCAAGTCTCCCAAAAAAAATCCAAAGACTGCTCCTCCCCAGCTCCAGAATACAAATAAAAATTTGTGGACCCTTAAGTTCGACGGGTCACGGTCCAAACAAGGCTGCGGGGCTAGAGTAGAATTAATCAACTCGTGAGGGAAATCCTTCCTCGCATCCTACAAACTGCAATTCAACTACATGAACAATGTTACGGAGTACGAGGCTTTGGTCCTTGGGCTCTTATTTGCATTAAGGAAAGGAGTCACCCGCCTCCGGGCTTCGGGTGATTCAGAGTTGATTGTTAAATAGGTTTGGAGTCAGTATACATGCCATGACAAAAGGCTGGCTGCATACCGCAATCGGGCTTGGAGCCTTATTGAAGACTTTGATGCCTTTGGCATTGATCTTATTCCTTGGCGATGGAATTATGTCCTAGATGCCCTCACTGTGTCTGCCAGCACACTTGAACCCATGGCCGGCTCACGAATCTGGAGATTTTTAGTTGAGATTATCCCCACCTCGTCCATTCTAGATAATGTCACCCACTTTCAAGTTTTTGAGGATGACCAGCATATCCTAGCCTTCATGGCCAATGCTGGTGTCTTTGAGGATTAGATAGTGGAGGAACGAGACCATGACAATACTGGACAGGGTAATGAAGATGATGGGATCATGGATCTACCCACTAACACCATCCTAAAGGGGATGATCACACTTGAGTGCATCTTTGACTCAGACCCTCGGGGTCAGGAAAATATTTCATCCTCCTCTGGGGGAGGAAAATTTGAGAAAGTAAACATCAGCCAGCCCAATGAAGAAAAGATGATACACATTGGCACCTCCTACTCCCCTGAAGAGAAGGAGAAGATTCTCACGGTTCTTTGAGAGTACATAGACATGATTGCATGGGGATATGAAGACTTAAAAACATATGACACATCTATTATGACTCATATTATTCCCCTAAAACCCAATGCTAAGCCTTTTCAGCAAAAGCAATGACCAGTCAACCTACTGATCGAGCCTTTGATTCGCCAAGAGGTGGAGAAATTGCTGTCAGCTTAGATAATCTTTCCAATCTAGCATACTACGTGGGTTGCCAACTTGGTCCCTATGGATTTCCAGAATTTCCCTATGATTTTATTCTTGGATGGGTACTTCAGATATAACCAATTCATGGTTAAGTATGAAGACAAAGAGAAAATGATGTTCACCACCAAGTGGGGAACATTTGCATATAGGAGGATGCATCTTTGGCTTAATCAACGTAGGGACCACATTTCAAAAGGCTATGGATATCGTGTTCGAGGGCCTTGTGAATCGGTGCACAATCATCTACATGGATGATTTGACCATCTTTTCCCAGGACAGGTGTAACCATCCCGCCCACCTCGCCCAGATCTGTGAGATATGTCGCTAGTGTGGAATATCCCTCAACCCTAAGAAGTGCATATTCAGGGTCACTGAAGGGAAGTTGCTTGGGCATATTATCTCTGAGAAGGGCATATCCATTGACCCTGAGAGAGTGGAAGCGCTGCTAAAATTACAAATGCCCAGCAACAAGAAGGAGATGCGGTCTTTCTTTTGAAAGATCAACTTTGTCCGGCGGTTCATCACTGGATTCACCGAGATAGTCAAACCACTCAACGAAATGATGAAAAAGGATACTAAGATTGAGTGGAGTCCTGAAGCAAAGTGGGCATTTGCCTAGATCAAATAGACGATAATGGAGGCACATGTCCTGGCTAGTCCAGACTACTCCCTTCCATTTTACATTTACTCCTTTGCTTTACTGCATTCTGTCACGATAGTGTTAACACAAAAGGTTGAGGGGGAAGAACGAACCATATCTTTCATGAGCTGCCCCTTCAAGAATGCCAAAGTCCGGTATTCATCATTGGAAAAGTAGTCTGGTATCACTCAAGACCCATGGTACACAGATCTAGTGTACTTACTATTGAACAATAAATGCCTGGAGGGATTGCCTCCCAATAAACGCCGCGCCCTGTGGATGAAAAGCGCTCACTTCATGATCAAAAACTCTGTGCTTTACCACAGGAACTATTAGGGAGTGTACCTCCGGTGCATTGACAGAGACCAAGCTACGAAGATGATCGATGAATTCCATGGGCAGTTTCAAACCGGGTATGGCTCAGCTGATGCCACCATCCATCAGATCCTCCGGGCCAGGTATTATTGGCCCTGTATATTTAAATATGTTTACACTCACATTCCAAGATGCCACACTTGCCAAACCATGGTGCATCGTCAGCATAACTTGGCTATGCCTTTACAACCAGTCTTTGAGGCTAGACCCTTCACCCAATGGGAATTTGATTTCATTAGGAAAATCAACCCCAACTCATCTGCCAACCATTGGTACATCCTGACTGCTACTGATTACTGCACCCGGTGGTCCGAACCTATACCTTGCAAAAATAACACAGCAGACGTAGTTATTAAATTCCTGGAAGAAAACATCATCATAAGATTTGGAATGCCTTTTTCTTTAGTATGTGACAAAAGTCTAACATTTTATTTGGCGCAATTGCTTGAATGGACCTATAATCAGAAGATCACTACGAAGTTCTCCAGCAACTATTACCCCCAGGGGAATGGCGTTGCTGAATCAAAAAACAAAAATCTACTTGAAGTGATCAAACTGTTGCCCAAATTTCTCATTTCTGTGCAATTTGGCCTGGTCTGCCCTTTCTGGCAATCCTCTGTCATGATTCTTCATGGTCTCCAGGTCTTGGCTCTGTTAAACCCTCAAAAAAAAAAACTCCTGAAATAAACCCTAGTCCTTCATGTTTAAACGATGTTTTAAGCCCTAAGCCTTGGCATGTTATATTTCGCAGTTACTTTTTCCAAGTCACTTATGGCATGTGCTTTTTTTTTCTTGTCGCCTCGTCGCGTGACCCTGGGCGAATATTCCTTTTTTATCTCCCGACTTCGCTTTTCCCTTTGTCGCATAGTCTCTGAACCATAAGGAATATTCTGTCTTGGTTCTCAGACTTCGCTACTTATTCTTCAGTCACGTAATCGCCGGATGATATGTCATAGGTCTTATGAAGCAGGGGCCCACCTCAGTCGCTTGATCGCGTGAAGAATTCAATGGTCAGGGAAATGTGCTCACGACTTCGCGACTAGCCGTTTGTGGTCCCCAGTCACCTTGTCGCCAGAGCAGAATGATGACTCATTGTTCCAATGTGCAAACAGATGAACCAGTGCCTGTGTGACAGATGACATATGACGTGTGGATGCGGGCCCTCAGTCAGGTAATCGCCAGATGAATTAAATTGGGTCACACGACATGGTGACTAAGTGTTTCTTTGCTTCATGTCGCGTGATCGCGAGATGATTTAAGGGCATGCTCAGTTTTTCAGCGATTAAATGGTGGCCATCCGATGCAAGGCTCAGAGGATCCTACGGTGGTTGCTAAGTCTGGTGATCAAATTGCCCTATGTGAAAAGTACTCCCGACTTGGCGATTAGGGTCAGTCGGGATGTCGCTAGAAAGGTTAAAGGGCACATGTTGACTGTCAAGAAAGGGTCAAAGGCTCAGACATAGGTTCTCCCAACTTGGCGACTAGGCTTTGTCGCGTGGTCTCGGGATGGAGAATTAGCATCTGGTGACTGGGTGACAAACCGTGACGGTCTAAGGTGGTAGTTAGGTGCTGGGTCGCTGGATGGATGATGAGTTAAGCTGATCTCCTCGTGACTTTGATTTCACACAGTCAGGATGTCGCCGGATCATGACTCAGGTTGGCCAAGGGAAAAAAAGTTCTTTGTCGCCAGGTCGTGAGATTTAACCAGGGTCAATGTCCGATGCTCACGAAAAGGAGACTAACGGTCAGTCGCGAGGTCACAGGAATTTGAATTTGAAAAATTGGCGGCAAGTTTGACACTGTGAAATGCTTGGCAGCCATGGTTCATGTTTGCTCGTATTCCAGAATTGATCAGAGGGTTTCTAGTCATAGGAAATCATACATAGAGTAGTCTGTCGATATTTGAATAGATTTGTTTCAATGTCGGTGAAGAAGAGGAGGTTCAGTGTGTTTCAGAACAGAGCAGAATTATGACTGAGTTTCCAGAAGTGCCAGGAAGCTTAGAGAGGAAGTCTTGGGTGATGACAAGGAGAGCACTTGGCTATGCACTGTTCGCAGACAAGAGGGGAAGTTATTACAGAGAAGTATAAGTGAACAGGTGTGCATGACTATTCAGAGTGAACATAAATGCTACTATCCACCATCTACCAAATCTAATTTTCAATTGCCAGATCGAGAAGACCAGGAAAATATCTGTGAATATCTATTTGACTCGGTCATTCTCCACCACCTCTTCTCTCTCTTTTCCTCTCTCCTGTGATTTTAGGGTTAGGGTTTTCCATG
>MU228436.1:1812547-1829666 GCA_018584345.1 Thuja plicata
TCTGCTCGGTAACTGCTGTTCTTCTCATATGCTCGGTGACTGCCTTACTGCTCGGTTTGAACTGTTTGATCGGTGAGCTTTGCTGAATGCTCGGTATAGGCTGTGGGTTGAGTGATGAGCTCGGTAAGCATTCAAAACCGAATAAGTGTTTTCACTAAGTGCATTCACTGATGCCAAATGTATCATTATTCCAACATAACTTGCTTTTACCATGGGTATAAATATAAATTACCTGTCATCTTCACATTTACCATGATTAAACACTTAAGCAATCTTAGCGATTTTAGAGCAATTTTACAGTGATTTAGCGATAATCCAGTGCTAAATATTCCAAGCTGGTTTGAGCAATTGTGAAGTGTTTATGGTGATAAGTGGCGATCAACTAACGGTAGAATCTGTTGCAGAGCATTCACGGTAGTTTTTCTTTCCTTGCCCTTCTTCATTTTTAGGTTGGTACCTTCTCTCCGCTCTCCTTTCCTACTTTTTTTTTTTTGGCGTTGTCTCATTTTGTTGTTTTGTCTTGCGTTTCTTTCTGGTTCACCGCCCGTTAGTGGGTCGGCTCTATCAGAGGGTTGTCTGCCCTCTGTGCAGTTTTAGTATATCCTGTAGGTAATGTAAAAGTTATAAATGTTTGTACATTGTCTGGTTTCTGTAAATACCTGCTAGGCATTCTGTATATGTGTACATTTGATGTATATTATTATGTAACCTTCTGATCTACATGTGTATACTCTTTAGCTCTATTGTATATTCTATGTGTATTCTGCCTAGTAGTCTATCGAGCTTGCCGTGCTGCGTTCGTTTCTGGTTTTTAATTTGCAAGCTTGCTCTGTGCAGAATACCACCTGGTTGAAACTTGGCTCTCGGCCGGTTTCAACCAAGCAGTTTTCTCTCCCCTCTGTAAACTAGCCTGACTTACATTTATGTCCCATGCGTGCATTTAAATTTGTCCAAGTGGCCTTCTCTTTTCACACATTCAGACAGTTGGCTCCGTTGCTATCACCATAACTTCTATTTATTGCTTACCCATGTGGCGCACACGTGGGTCTGACAGCCCACTTTTTGTGTACACCTTTCAATGGTTACTTCCCTGGGCTTTGGATCTCTTTCCATCACCCATCCCGCATCCTTCTTTTTCTGAGTATGATAAAACCCCCAGACCTGGATGGTTAGTTAAATTTCTAAGTTCATAATACATGCTTTTCAAATTTTTTAAACTAAGCTAACTTTTCAGGGGAAGCAAGTGCCATGATGGTAAGATCTCCGGACCCTGGAGTTTTTGTTTATTTATACGTTCTAATGGTCACCTTGCCTTGTAGGTTTTTGGAACAACAAACTTTCAAATATGTCTGAAGCTTCCGCATCCTCACCACCCAAAAGTCTGGAACTTCCTTCTATGGTGGTTACCAGAGCATCAGTCAGGTCCAAAATGGAGAAGGCTCTGGAAAAAATGCCCATGAGCCTGAAATTTGTAAAAGACAGTGTCATCATGGGCTCAAAGATTGAGTCTAAATTTTAGCTTATTACCGACACAGGCACCAGGACATGGCCCAAAATACAGGCCTTGGTAAAATTAATGTACATCCAATGATAGGTCGGGGATCCATTGGCCATCAAAATTGGAAACTCTGGGATTCTCAAGCCAGCTTGTTTCCCATGCTTTGTGCAGTCACCAGAGCTTATTCTCACACTTGCAGTGAACTAGAATACATTTGTCTGGGCTGTCATGCTCGCAGCCCTGGAACCCACTGGGTATCCTACTCCCATAGTGTCCCTAGACCCTGATACCTTCCAAAGGGGCTTGGAAATCCCCCAATTTGAAAAACCAGCTATAGTCACCCGGCCAGATGCCTTGGCCCAATTTATGCAATTGGAGGAGGCGACCTGTATTTACATGAACAATAATTGGCTCAAGGTCCCAAAGAGGGACCCCAAGAGGATGAAATTAGAAATCCCCAGGACCAAATTCAAAGAGAGCATCTAGATGGGGATGATAGAATTATGCTAGGTCTTCGGGAAACAACATGCCCAGGAATTATCCAGATGGATGTATTACTTCTTGCTAGGTATAAGCACAAATGGGGAGTTTTTCGACTGGGCTGCCATAATCTCAAACCATGTGGACTCCCAGTTCCTTCAATTAACCAAGAAGAAGAAGTTTTATATGACTTCCTATGTTCTCTAGGCCCTGGTGCAACAACGAACCCACACCAATGGGTTACTTACAGAGGGCGTACTCAGGATCGGCCTGAGCCGGAAGACCCCTTGGGACCATTTTCCATAGATTCAATGGGAGGCCAGCTTCCCTAGTTTTTGTTGGGTAAATGATGCCTTTGTTTACTACCACCTACTCACACCCACCCAGGACGCAGGATACTGCCTGTCTACAGAGGCAATGAATTTGGTCTGGAGTTATGGCCATTACTATATACAATTTCAACTACATACATAAGGGTGACCTACTTCTCTGGGAAACCCTACTTGTTACCCAAACATTGTGGGGACAAGATGATTCTCCTAGAATATTGCAGGCAGATAATGGAGCTGCACGCATTCTATGCCTTAAAGAAGGTAACAAATATCATCCTCCCAGCAAATGTGGGAGAATCTAATCATGCAGCTGGCTACTCTGGCGTCCATGGCCGGACCAATTCATCCTCCCACCTCTCCTTCACTGGTGGCCTTGATGGTTAAGGCAACTGGGGTAGACCCAGAAGAACAAAAAACACTAAGGGATGCGGTGCCACCCTTAGTTACTAGGAGAAAGAAGAGGCTTAACCAAAAGCCCAATATAGAGCCGGATCTTGGGATGCCCCAAATCCCACAAGTTGAGATCCTTTCTTCCAACTCCTTGGAACCAGAGAGGAAACCAGAGCCTGCTGATGTCCCCACCAGCCCTCCCCCAGAGGATGAGTTCGATGATGTTTTTTCAACCGATGAGTTCAGGAATCTGCAGGTGGACATCGAGCAAACAGAAGCTGAAGTTCTAGCATAGGAAGAGGCTCTGGAATAAGAACCTATGCAGGAGCAGGAAGAGCAGATGGAAGAAGAGAAAGAAATAGAATGAGAGATCACCTCTGAGGTGTCCGAGATACAAAATATGGTAGTGGACCAACAGAAGAAGAGTGAACAAATGGCATCCGCTGAGGGAACCAGACCTACAGGAGCAACCGTAACCTCAGCCACCATGTTCCAAGAGCCACTCCCCGGAGTGCCCTTTGGGCAGGTAATAACTGTGGCCCAAACATTAAATATTGGCCCGGTACCTCCCCCATTTCCAAAAGTTGTACTAGTGGAAGAAGAAATCTCAATGATAGAGGCTGAAGAACAAGAAGAGCGACAAGAGGAAGAAACCCCAGGGATGGCCAATGAGGGCCCAGATGAAGCAAAGGATGCAAAGGACAAGGTAGAAGAAATAAATGTCACCAGGGAAAAAAAATTTGACAAAGCCCAAGATGAAGGTAGGGAGCTGGGTGATACCCACACCACTGAGGAGGAGCAGCATCAAGATGTTAGTGAAGAACCCAAGGAATAGACTTTGGCAAATAAGCCACCCCTACTACCATAGTGGTTGGTTGAGAACAAGAAAAGAAAAGCTCCGTCCACCCCCAGAGCTCATCCCCCATGGCGGAGATGATGGCTTAGGTCCAGAATCCACCAAAGGCCAAGAAAGCCCAGATGGTTCATACTCTTTGAACTGGGCCGGGGGGAGAAATAGTTGTATTTGTGGTAACACCTCCCCCAGACACTAATGAGGCAACTGCCAGGGCTAGAGATTATGATATCATGGAGATATCACTGGGAAAAAGAGGAAAACAGGGTGAAGTGGACCTGTTGAAAGAAGTGGCCAGAGCCGTGGAGGCCCGTTATGAAAAAGAGGCCCAAAGGCTCAAAGAGGAAAAGGAGAAGATTACAAACCTTATGGGATTGCTTACTGAGCTGACCCGGCCTATAAGTGCCATTCCTCTGGAGGCCTCCACATTTGATGCACCACTACCATAGAGTGACATAGACTCCCTGCGAGCAATGAAGAAGAAGGCCCAAGCGGTCGATGAGTGGGTTGCTCTGCAAATAGGAAACACCCGACACTTCCTGGTATCCACCCTCCCAGACTTGTATGCGGCCCAACATATTCTGCATTAGGCAGAAACTATTATCAACATATGGGAGGGTGATATAGAAAATTATGAAGCATGGAAGGTAGAACTTGAAGAACTCCTTGGTCTTGGGGAGGAAATGGTTTCTAAGTCCGCAATTCTAGGAGAAGAATCATTCAATTTTGTGCGCACCCAACACTCCAGACTTGACCTAACATTGGAGGTGCTCAAGTAACTGGGAGGGACTCTACATGATAAAATCAACATGGTCCAATATTCTTCAAATTTGTACAAGGCTTTTTTCATAAAGTTCTCCGGAGCTGACCCGTTTAGTACTGACACATGCATGCCAGAGGAATACATTTTGGGGAAGTTTGATGAATTAACAGAGTCAAGATATCAATCCCCAAAGGGAGTGGATGAAACTCAAATGGTGAGACTATCTTGCGTGATCCTTAGTGGTCATGATGTGGCAATAAAAATGATGAATTCAAGAAGAATGTTTCAGAGGTAGGAGAAAAAATTGAGGGGGCCAAGTACCGGCGGTCCGGCCTCAAAGAGATTCATGAGGATGGAATCTCCCGCCTCCTCAAGACCTTCAACAATAACAAGAAGCAATAAAGTTTCTTGAGGGGCCAGAGAAGCCCCAAGCATTTTTTATTCTTTATTCTTTCAGAATGTAAGTTCTCGGGTCCTGAAGTCTCAGATCCTAAATTTTGTATTCTTTCGAGTGATCTGTGTCTCGGTCCTCGAGGCCGACCGGTCACTTTCAAAATAAGTTAATAAATATTGTCAAAGGGTAGTTGGCTACATCAAGGCATGTCAGATCGACAGTTGGTCTTCTGACAGACGGTCTTCTTGAGGCACCGCTTTGGATATACACCTGGTACATTGGAGACAGGGTGCCACATTTCCCATTTATGAGGCATGTTGCCTCGATCCCCGAGGGATCTGATTTCTTCCTTCTCTTTCCTCTCTCTCTTCTTGAGGCTGATTCTTCCACTCCATCCTCTTCTCTTATTCTTCTGACATGTCAGACCTTCTCCGTCTCGAGGTCTTTTGTAAAGTGGTGCAGGTAGTACCGGCCACCAGATATTGTATTTTATGGCAGAATGTAAAATAAGGTTAGGGTTAGGTTTAGAGGAAAATGTGTATAAATAGTAAGTCCGGCCCATTTCCAAGGGTTGGAAAAATTGCTGATTTTGCAGTCAATAGTAATAGAGAAGCAGTATTTTCATTTCAGTTGCAGAGCTCAATGCTCCTTTGTTTTAAAAGCTTTCAATAGTTAGATGCTCCCTTGGAGCCGCCATTGTACCACACACCAGTGCTTGCTGGAAGGAATGTTAATGAAGAAGAGATGGTTCTTGCAATGATGTTGTTGTCATTTTGTCTTCCAAGTTAATGGTATTTTATGTTTAATGTTCTTCATGTCTTCTGCTCTAATATTTTACGTAGATTAATGACCTCCTTTCCTTTGCTATTGATCAAATATGAATTGGTGGTTGTGTATTTTGTCGGTATTTAGTGTAGTTTATCAGAGCATTATTGATGTATTGAATGTTTAAACATAACTATAAGTAGATGGAATACTTCTAACCCTGTAGGATCTTTTTTGATTTATTTGATAAGTGTAGAATGCTTAGAGAAATCCCACCTTCTTGAATCTCCGGAGAGAATGAGTTGAAGAAACCAGCTATCTGCCTCAAAAATAGTCACATCTCCCAACCGAGCCCTGCACCGTTGAGACCTGACTCATAGGTGCTTGGAGGCTCAGGGAATCTCATTTCCCCAGACAACCTTTATAGGCAAAGTTGGTCGGTACCCCGGTACCCGGTGACAACTTACACCTATTGGCGGACCCGGTCACCAAAGTCCTGTCAACAGTATCAAGATCTCCAAGGCCACTTTTTTCATCTAGAGTGGTTTGAAGACTAGCTTTAATATCTTTCAAAGTTTTATTATTCTTATAAGGCCTTTTAAATTTTCCTTTAGTCCTCAAAATAGGGCTTTTAGGTGCATCAAGTACAACTTGGATAATAGTTAGTGAGGAAGGATTTAGCAAAGTTTCCTCTAATTTTTCTAAGACTTGATCTACTATCCCTCAACCATTACTGAGCATTCTTGCTGTAGGACTTCCCCTATAAAGATGTTTGTTTTGCCTTCCATAAATGGTTGTCTGAGGTGATAAACCGCCATTAGAGGAAAAGATGATCTCCAAAAATTAAAATGTATAATAGTGTTAGGGAATGAGAGAGGGTGCAAAAAAGGATGTATCCTAATAAGGGAAGATGTAGGTGAAGGACAATATTCATAGCATAAAAGAAAGGGCAATGTTTTTTTCCATACCCTTCAATTGTTCAAAGTTTGAGGTTTGTGAACCATCAACCAAGAAATAAAGTCTTGCACTCCAAAAATTAATTCCAAAACCCCTTTTGAATAGCCACATATTTAGTGATATTCATGGAAATTATGATGAGTGATAGACTCAAGAATTTCAACTGCAACAGAAGGAATAGATGGTGAGGTCCTTATCAATCCTGAATGAACAAAGTTGTTGATCTATAAAAGGATCTAGCCACACTTTAGAAGAAGATTTATAAGCGCTACAAAAATGCCTTGAGATTTTATGTTTAGATAAAACCTCCATAATTTAATCAGTAAAAATAGGATGCGACCACAAATCATATCTAGAATGGATCTAAAAATTTACTGGTAGAAGTTTGGTAAAGTCAAATAGAACACAAAATTTCACTAAAAAATATGCATTGTCAAATTGAACTAGACCATGTGCAATACAAATCCTCATTTGTTTACAAAATATTTCACTCAGTTCCATCTCATGATACTCAACCATATCTAGATTGGATCTAAAAAAAATATGGTAGAGACTTGGTAACATCAATTTGAATAAAAAAGATGCATGATCGAACTGAACTAGACCACGTGGAATAAGAATCACCATTTGATCACCCAAGATTTTAGTCAATTCTAATTTATGATACTCCAAGGGTAGTGTAGGTAAGGATACCCAAAATGGACTAAATTGCATAGATGTATATTTGGGGTTAAAATTTAGATACTAAGGCTAAGTATAAAAATAAAATCAAACCATAAACTAGGTTTTATCCTTATGAACTCTATCTCTAAAAAATTGACATGACAAAATAATAGTAAAAAACCCTTGTCCTTGATCAATATAAAAAACATCTGAGACTCCAACCCAGTGGAAACAAATCCATGATCATAAATACATTGAGGAGGTAAGGTTCCAAAACTTATGAATAAGCATGTGCTTTCTAAGCTTCACGATTTTTCTTCGCAGGGAATTTTCGAGAAAAGCAACCCACACAACATCATGGTGGGAGGATTTCTTTGTACATTTAGGTGTCACTTTATAATGAAGCTCCTAAGAAGGGGTTTTCAGAATATATTTTTGAGTGTTGTAGGTTTTTGCTTTTGAAAGGAAGACAAACCTTATTTTCTAAAGATATCCTTGCTTCTTCTCTCCTAATAGAAATTGCAAAACTTGCATGGATGACATCATTTGAAATGAAATATAAGAGCACTAAAATTATAAGTAAAGGAGGCCCAATATTCTACTTACAAAGAAGCCCTTTTGTACCACCCACATTTGGTTTGAAGGGAGTCCTATTACTCTTTTCACCAAGATGCCCATTTACAAACTTCAGTGGTTGCACACGTATATATTATAGGGTAAGAATTTGTGCTATGCAACCCTAAGGGTTCTTCCCTATGTAAAAAAAAAAATTATTCAGCCTAAGAAGAAATACTATTGATCACAAAGATCATCGTTGAATGGTAGTAACATTGTTTTCAAAAGTCATTGTTCAACCTAAGATGTTGCAACATTCAACATAAGGATCATTACCAAAGATATGAAGGTTTCAATAAAAAACAAAATCATTATTAAAATTCATTTTAGAGATCACTGCTAATTTATGAAGGTTTTGATCCCAAATATAACTCAGAATGCTTAACTTACTTTCTTGATATAACTATAAAGAACATATTACTATGGATAATCTCAAAAGTGATCAATGCCACTCCAAATAAGAATAAGTTTACTTACAAGAAGGCATT
The DNA here is from genome assembly GCA_018584345.1 of Thuja plicata. Lineage (NCBI taxonomy): Eukaryota > Viridiplantae > Streptophyta > Pinopsida > Cupressales > Cupressaceae > Thuja > Thuja plicata. The sequence continues at coordinate 1,820,746 of MU228436.1, forward strand.
AGTGTTAAAATTTTATCTAGGAGTACATAGTTAGATAAAAAAATATTATTTTTAGGTGGCACTTGCCATCTAGTTAATTAAAGCATTTAATCATGCAAGAGACACACCTATGTTCACATTTTATCTATTTTTAGAGTTTTGTGTCAATTTACTTTAATAGAATATATCAATTAATGCTTCAATTTTAACATTCATTTCATACTATGAAATTAAATAAAATTCAATTTTATTTCATATATTTTAACTTTTATTAATGCATGAGAAAATAAAAATGTGAACTCATTTCTAAAATTATTTGAAAAAAATTCTGAAAAAATTCTAACTAAGTTTAAAGAACACATCACACATCTATATTTCATAGAAAATAGAAATAGTCTTCATTATATTAGCACTACAAAAAATCTAATCTCACAAGCTATAAGATTAGAAAAGCAAGAAACAAAATACAAAGGAAACTAGAAAACAAAATACAAAGGAAACTAGCAACTAGAAATAAAAGAAAACACAATGCAGTTAAGCCTACAAGTAGCATTGAAACTAAGATTCATTTAACCATCTGAGGCTTTCTATGGCCCACAAAGCCTTATTGAAAAATGTATCTTTTCTTCAAACTATATCTGCACATGGGAGAGATAGTCTTTTTTTACCATTTTCATTATCTAAACATTTCATTTTCAAATGCCTCAGAACGAACCAGTAAAAGATCATTGTAAAACCTTAGTTTCAATATACATAGAATTCTATTCCCAACTGTACGTTCACCTTATGGTTTATTAAGATACAAAAAATTATAATATTTTCATCTCATATTTAAACTACAATTTTTCTAAAAGTGAATGCTCTATCTTATACTCTGACTTGTTGGATATGTCTCGTACATACTCCCCCGTAAAGGTGAGGTTCACCGTACGGTGGGCATGCTGGGAAATGGTTTCTCACCGTATGGTGAGGTGTACACTATGGTGGGACCCAACAGTAGTGGGACTTCTGGTGTGGGGACATGTCCTCATAGTGTACATAGGTGTGCGGTATAGTTCGGTGACCATCATACTAGCGGGTGGAGGAATGACCGGCGGACCGTCGGCTAGAGATGTGACAACGTCGTTGGGTGTAACACCATGGTAGAAGTAAGTTGGAGATGTGACCCGATGCCAAAGGGATTCTCCTAAAGGGAGTCACTACCTGAGGGAGTAACCATCTAAGGGAATGAAGTCAAGTTGCCGGAGGCAGTGAAGTCATCCAAAGGGAGCCTCCGAGGTGAAGGGAGTGAACCTGAGGCCAAAGGGAGTGTCCAAGGTTGAAGGGAGTGAATGGATGCTAAAGGCAGTCTCTGAGGTGAAGGGAGTGAACCAATGCCAAAGGGACCGCCAACTAGACAAGTGTCAAGGTTGATAGTAACCATTTCATGGACTGACAGTTGCTATACCGAATTCTATAATGAATCACAAAGTGTATAAATATGTGTGAAATTCATTATAAATTTGAGGCAAGTAGCATGGTGCTATGTCAGGTTGATTGTAAGGCAATCTGAGCCTTTGTAACAATCCGGAGTGCATTCTATGTAAATATTTCTACTGTAATAAAAATTTGTTCGAGGGTTTGTTGGGTGGTGGGTTTTTCTCGAAAGGGTATTCCCACATTAAGTCTGTTGTTTTCTCTATGTGTTTTGTGTCTGGTAATTCCATGTTTTATTGTCTTGCACATCTCTGAGATATAGTTTCTTATTTTCCTGTTAATTTAGCATTCAGAAAGTGTTTCCGCATTGTTGCTTTCCTAAAAGTGGTATCAAAGCCTGACCAGTTGTGCTATCCTTGTTGGGTAGGGTTTGTTTTTTGTGCCAATTTATTTTCAGTGGGAGTTTTCAAAGTTTGGTTTTTGTATTTGAGATGGCTGGTACATCAGGAAGAATAGACATTGAAAAGTTCAATGACACAAATTTTCAGTTGTAGAAACTTAAAATTGAAGATGTGCTGGTTGATAGAGATCTATGGACTACTGTGTCTACTGCCAAGCCTATAGGAATGAAGCAGGAAGATTGAGATATAGAAGATCGGAAAGCCAGGGGACTCATAAGATTGAGTTTGGAAAATTTCATTCTGTTGAATGTCCATGAAGACAAAACCATGTATTCCTTGTGGAAGAAGTTAGGAGACATTTATCAGGGCAAGTCCTTGGTAAATAAACACTTCCTGAGAAAGAAATTGTACTCCTTGAAGATTTCTAAAGGAAAATTTGTTGCAGATCATCTGAATGCATTCAATATGGTTATCGCACAGTTGACATTTGTTGGTATAACCATTGGTGAGGAAGAACATTGTATGCTCTTGTTGTGTTCCTTTCTTGATTCATGAGACCACTTGTTGATTTCTATTGGATGTACTAATACCGAGTTAAAAATGGATGAGGTAGTTGTTGCACTCTTGTCAGAGGAGATGCGGAGGAAGACTTATGAAGTGGCCAAAGAGGCTCTCTCTGTTTGAGGTAGATCAAAGGATGGAGACAAATGGGAGGACAAGAAGAGTAGGTATAAGTCTTCTGGAAATAAGTCCAAAGTGAAGTGTTGGAACTGTGGGAAGATTTTTCATGTCTGGAAGGACTACAAGGAGAAGAAGGAGAAGAAAAAGGGATGACTCTTTGAGTTCTGAATCTTGTCAAAGTAATGAAGATGTATGTAGTACTAATTTGGCTATTCGGTCATTAGTTGATGACTAGCTAAGTTTATCTCCTACCAGAAGATGTTTGTCACGATGCCATGTGTGACTTGACACCACCATATAGTGGGAGTTGTTGGCAGTGATGTGTGCAAGAATTTTTTCACAATTCCATGTGTAACTCAACACCATGGTTTAGTGGGAGTTATTGGTAGTGACGTAGTGAATGATCTTGATTAGTATTATAGATATTAAAGGCATGAGATTCTAATGTTGCAGAAGGATCTTTTGACATTTGCTGAAGTATTTTTCAGAGATGTTTATCTTCGTGTGACTGAAGATGTTGACACCTTGAGGGCTCAACAGGGTCTTTGATGAAGGTGTGGGTTATTTTTTCATTTGACATGTTATGGTATGTTCATATAAAGCATTCTATCTCTTTGGTTGAGATTTATTAGATAATGTTGTCATGTTTATGTTACTGAGGCCATGGTTGGAACTTTGACATTGATCTTGTTTTTTTTGTTGTTGTGTATTGATTACATGCGAAATTTTCTTGACACTTCATGAATTTGTTGTTCTGCATTTGGAGTTAGTATGGATTGATGGGTTACATGTGCTCATGGATACTTAGCGACGATGGTGATGATGTTTTCTCTTGTGATTAGAGATGTATTTGTTTAAACGGTTGATGGTTTCAGCAAGAAGTATGACAAACATTTAGAAGTGTATGTAGAAGGACATGGTACATGATTGATGTACTGTTGATGTTATTAATGCTACAAGTTTTTTGTTGCACTTCTATGTGATGTTGTAGAATTGCTTCATTTCAAACTCACATTAGCTGTACAGTGAGAGCTTCTTAATGTATATGTAGAAAGTATTCCACTTGAGGCTTGAGATTGTGGGTAAAGGTCATATATGTTGATGTTTTGGAGTCCATATTGGTATACCTTAGAGGTATGTATAGTTGATGTGCTAGCACATACTATGGGTTCTATTTCAGCTATGATTGTGACAAATGTTGATACATTTGGTTAGCCTTTGGATCAATATTTTTGTGCTTTGGGAGATCAATTTATGACTCTCTGGGAGATAGATTGTATGGTCTTCTCAGTGGATAGCTTCTATATGTGTCAAGTGGTAGTGGCATGGTAGAAGGTGGGAAAATCCATGAATGATATGATACTATTTTACAAGTATCTCAATCGTGCACACAGTAAATTCTAGTTCCTGATGGTTTTGTGTTCGAGTGGTATATCGGTGTTGATGGAAATTAGAGTCCATGATTTCTTGGAGTCTGTAAAGGTGTTAGTACATACCTCGTCAAGTGGGAAATTTTTGGATATGTCTCGTACGTACTCCCTATAAAGGTGAGGTTCACCGTACGGAGGGCGTGCAGGGAAATGATTTCTCACCATACGGTGAGGTGTACACTATGGTAGGACCCAGAAGTAGTGGGAATTTTAGCATAGGGACATGCCCTCATAGTGTACGAAGGTGTGTGGTATATTTTGGTGACTGTCATACTGTTAGATGGAGGAATGACCATCAGACCGTTGGCTTGAGATGTGACAACGTCATCGGGTGTAACAACATGGTAGCATTTAGTTAGAGATGTGACCCGATGCCGAAGGGAGTGTCTCGAAGGGAGTCACTTCCCAAGGGAGTAACCATCTGAGGGAATGAATTCAAGCTTCCCGAGGTAGTGAAGTCACCCAAAAGGATCCTCCAAGGTGAAGGGAGTGTCCTGAAGGGAGTCACTGCCCGAGGGAGTAACCATCTGAGGGAATGAAGTCAAGTTGCCTAAGGTAGTGAAGTCACCCAAAGGGAGCCTCTAAGGTGAGGGGAGTGAACCCAAGGCTGAAGGAAGTGTCCAAGGCTGAAGGGAGTGACTGGATGCCGAAGGGATTCTCTAAGGCAAAGGGAGTGAACAGATGTCGAAGGGACCATCACCTGGAAGAGTTCCAAGGTTGCTAGTAACCATTTCATGGAGTAGCAGTTTCTATACCGAATTCTATAATGAATCACAAAGTGTATAAATGTCTACGGAATTAATTATAAATATTAGGCAAGTAGCATGGCTCTATGTCAGGTTGATTGTAAGGAAATATGAGCCTATGTAACAATCTAAAGTGCATTGTCTCAAAATAATTTTTTTGTAATACAAAGTTTCTCGAGGGTTTGTTGGGTGGTGGTTTTTTCCAGAAAGGGTTTTCCCATGTTAATTCTGGTATTTTCTCTATGTATTTTGTGTCTGGTAATTCCATATTTTATTGTCTTGTACATCTCTAAGATATAGTTTCTTATTTCCCTGTTAATTTGGCATTTGGAAAGTGTTTCCGCACTATTGATTTCCTAACATGACTATCAGTAGTCACTGGAGACTCAAGAACTATTTCTTCTTGTAGGATTCACATGCTTTACAAACAATTTTTAGAATTTATTCAGTGGGGACCCCGCCAAAGTGCCCACTAATTTAAAACCCATTGACAGGCTCCCAAGATGATTCAAGACTTTTAGCAATAGTGAAGGGACATGCCTATTTTCTTCCAAAGCCCAAATCTAAGAGAAACATGCCATTCATGGGATGCCTATTTGCATAAGAGATTAGATAGCAAATTGTTGTATGAAAAGTGGTGGTTGTTTAGCTGAATAGTTGGATCTTGAGATAAAGAAAGAAGTCAAATCACCTGCTATGACAACGTATTTTGAATAGTTTATTCTTCTCCCCATAGTTGACCTAAAAAAGAACTGAAGCTTCTATAAAATTGCTTACAAATACTACAAGAGAAAAGACAACAAGAGAATGAATTTGAGCTCAATAATTTAATGCCCCTGCAAACTTTATGGGGCCTGTAATTTGAAGAGTAGAGAAAAGAAAAGCCGGTTATATTGTACATACACAAGAAACTATGATGCATTCCTTCAAATGAAAAGGTAAAATATGACTGTGACAACATAAGAAATATTAGGATGAATTGTGGCCAAGCCTCTGTTTAAAGACACGTTTGATTTACACGAATAAAAAACATGTGGGCATCATTATTTTCTCAATTATTTTACATATGATGTAAGCTACTATGACGTGGTCTATTTGCAAAAGGACCATAAAGTGAAATGAGTCTTTTCCATCTCCTTTATCTTACTACTTCAATCATTGTTTATATGTTACACTCCTTTAAAATGTTCTAAAATATGTATCATGTCTTTTATTGCTTTTTTTTAATGAATATGGTTTTATTTTTTATTTTTATGGATAAGGGGTTGTACCCAAGTTGATATTTATTAATTATAATAAAACTATATCAGTCCTACTTCAAAAGCATACCTAAAGGAAAGAACCAGAAAGAAAACCTATGGTCATAGCCCATACAACCTATAACTAGCGTATAATTACATCAAACAACATCTTGCCACTACCAAATCCGAAGAACACTATGCAAGAATCCTCCATAAGCCTCATCCTAAAAAACTCACTCTAACACATCTTCAACCAAAATCTTGGGTGCCCTACCACTACTTGTTACTACACTTTTCTTTGCTTCCCTTTCCCATGGTATATTCCTTCCGCTCCTAGACTTAAATTTTTAAGTCAACAGTTTAAATGATAATTTTATAGCTTGCTCCAAGTATAGGACAAATTATTAACATATCTATTAAAGGGATTAAAGAATCCCTCTTATCTTTATCTCCATCCTTCCTGGATGTCATGTGTTTTGATCAGGATTCAATATGGTTGTTGTGATTCCAGGGTCACCGAAGTTTTGGCCTCTTGTGACTCTGAGAATATTGAAACACACCTAACTACCTAAGTTGGAAGGAAAAGAAGATCCTTTGTTGTCGAAGTCCTTGTGAACCTCATAACCATCCTTTTCACATTCCCATGTCATCTTCACTGCTTTCTTTGAAGGAGAACAAAAAGGAGGAATGATCTTAAAGTGTTTTTTGACAGAATTTGCCTTCATTATGTCTTATGAATTGAAAAACAATAGCCAATTATTTTTTATTGTAACAAGTGAGTGGTAAAAATTATATTTGTATAGTTTATGTTAGATAAAGTGTGATGTAGAAGACAAAACTGATTCATGTATGGTAAGGTTTGAATATGGTAAACCTAAAAATTTATTAAATATTAAGAACAATTTCAGTACCAAGAGTATCCCAACCAATAAGAGCACCTTCCTTCTCTTCATTTTTTTGTGGAAAATTAACTATGAAAAGGAGACAGTTCTAAATGAGGAAACTTACTTGTATAGGACTAGTTAATAAAAAAAATAAAGGATAGAACATTTAATTAATCAAGTAATGTCTACCGCCTATATGATATTTCTCCCTTGATTTTTTAATTGGATAATATTAATATAGTAGAACTTAATAAATAGTTTGGTGTTTCTTTAACTAAATACAATTATCACTAGAATAAATTAGCAATTACTAATGTCCATTTATTTTTTAAACTTCCCTACTTCCCTTTCTATATTGAAGGTTCTAGTTTGGCATTGAAAATTCTTATATAAAAATGAGATTAAATATTACACATGTAAGATTTTATTCATGTAAGCCTAATATAAACTAATTACATTTTCTATGGTGATTTCAACTTTTGACATTAAGTGCTAATGTTGGGATATCTTTAGCCAATTTGTGATTTAATTTGTGCCTACTATTATGAGTTATTGAAAGTTTTTAGTCACATTTACAATTAGCTAAGTGATTGTATATCTCATAAATATATTGAATAAATAATATACATGTTTAGTTTCATTTCCATTGAACTATAAATTTAATTTTCAATGCTTGGTAAATATAGAGAATTTAGATGATTTATGCAAGGATGTGTATCATCTTTGCATGACTTTTGGTTAGTATAGAGGCATAATTAAAATTGCAAGTGAGGATTTTAAAATAGGATTTGTTATTTTAACGATGAGATAATTTGAGAATAAAAAATTGGAGAGAGTTGTGCATAAGAGGGAGATAGGTGCACAACATAATTAGAGAAATATTTTAGAGCTTTCTCATATGAAATATAGGGAACAATGATTATAGTATTTTAACAAAATGAAATGATAATATATGGAGAATAAGTAAAGTAAAAAGAGACTATGTGACCATACAAATGCATTAGGAGTCTATGAATCTACAATAACAGGATGAATTTTTTTCTTATTAGTAAGGAACTAATTATGTGAATGAGAGAAGCTAGGATACATAGAGGAGAGAATACAAAATAGAATTAAGGAAGATCATTGGAGATAAATTATGTTTCAGAAAGAAAAGGGTTAGAGGAAAAAGATAAAGAGGAAGTGGATAGAATAAAATGGGTTTAATTTACAGGTGCCAGCAAGAAGTTGAGTCCACTTTTTGGGCAAAAAGTAGAAGTGTTTTCCCTGTTTTTCAAATTTTCTGTCAATTGATGTCAAAATTTTAGGCACTTAGAAATTGAATATAAAAAAAATCCACTAATAGAAAATGTAGTGCTTAGAGTCTATTTTTCAAATATGTAATTTATTTGAATACCCACATGGTAGAAAATATATTTAGTAGGCATGTTTAAAAACCTCTTTTTGAAAATGCCTGTTTCAGCACCATACCCCACATGTGTACGACCACCCTATTTTGAAGTAAATAAATGAATTTTTCTAAATCCTTTTGGGGCAAGGTACCTAAAACATTAATGATTGGTCAGAATATTTTTTCTTTTTTTTAATTGAATAGATATTTTTTTATTAATTTTTAATTGACTATAAAGTACATTTTCAAAACCTCTCGTGTACAACCACCATAATTTGATGAAAATTTCACTTTTTTGTGAATTTTTTTTTATATTTTGAATAGAATTCTATGTCGATTGGTCTCATATAATTTGTTTTTTCAAAAACCTAAAATAAAAAAAGTTATTAAAGTTTTAGTGAACCTTACTATTTTAAGTTTAGGTACCACTTTTGATTAATAAATATTGTAAAAATAGTAAAATTTATCATATCACTAAAAAATTTATATTTTAAAAATCTATACAGTAAGATCTCTAATGGGTTTTAATTTCATCAAAAAATTTGATTAGGAAGACCCTCAAAAAATTATGGCAAGACAGAAATCTGGTGTTCAAATGCCTTAGCCATTATTTTGGAGGTCCAAGCATAGGCTTGGTCCCACCAAACCTGTCCCAAACTGAAATCCAATGCAAATGGTGGTTTGGTAAATTCAAATTTTAAAAAATGGGCACACGTTTAAAAATGTGTACCCATTTCTTAAATGTAATAAATC